>JAQBSW010008798.1:0-32149 GCA_029291075.1 Eudiplozoon nipponicum
CTGTCGTGAGTAGAAATGGCTTTTCGAAATCTGGATGCGTTAGCATTGTGGCATTTGTTAACGAGTTGATAGCGAGTCGAAGTAATTCCTCGTCTTCGGATGGCCAAGCAATGATGGAATTCTTGCTAAGTCCTTTTCGATTCCGCAGGTGCCTGCTCAAAGGATGAAGTTGTCTTGAAAAGCTGGGAAGGAACTTGCGATAGCAGTTTAGTACTCCAAAAATTTTCTGAATCTTAATATTCCTGATTGACGGCAAAGGTTAAATGCTTTGTGGTGTGATACGATGCCCAAGAAAGTCCATGGATGTTGTTGCAATCTGCGTCTTGTCACAGTTGATCTTGAATCCGTGGTTGAATAAGTGTGAGAGGACATTTCGCAAATGCATGGCATGAGATTCTAAGTCTGAACTAAATAACATTATGTCATCGATATATGACATACAGTAAGGTCCGTCGTCGCGAAGTATGTTGTCCATGAATATTTGAAATGTCTGTATAGCAAAAGGAATGTAAAGATAATCGAAAAGGCCAAATGGAGTGATGACCGCAGTCTTTAAAATATCTTCTGGCGCTACCGGGATGTGGTGGTAGGCTGATCTGAGGTCAATCACTGAGAAGAAATTGCTGCCGCTGAGTTTTTCAAGTAAGGTGTTAATATTAGGAATAGGATATGCATCAGATTTTGTCACTGAATTTAGCTTAAGATAATCTCCGCAGACTGTACGATCCGTTTGATTTGGAGACTTGTGCAGTGGTGACGCCCATGAACTTTTCGATGGTCTGATGATTCCCTCTTCCAGTAGCCTTGAAAATTCCTCTTGGGCAGCTTTCAATTTAGCAGGGTCTAGTGATCGCATCTTGAGTGCAATAGGTTGTCCTTCTGTGACGATATGGTGTTGGACACACGTAACTCTGACTTGCTAAGATCAAAAAGAGACTTGTGTTCTCAAAGAGCTGCGGATATCTCTGCTGAATGATGCAGTGGGGTTAGCTAAAGTCCGGTGA
The DNA here is from genome assembly GCA_029291075.1 of Eudiplozoon nipponicum. Taxonomy (NCBI): domain Eukaryota; kingdom Metazoa; phylum Platyhelminthes; class Monogenea; order Mazocraeidea; family Diplozoidae; genus Eudiplozoon; species Eudiplozoon nipponicum. The sequence continues at coordinate 1,005 of JAQBSW010008798.1, forward strand.
AGGGGTCGATGATCTTTTGATTGGCAAGATCAACAATGAGCCAAAATTTCAAAAGGAATGCGAGGCCTAGTATATTGTGTGAGACCTTCGCAATGATGAAGTTGAATAAATTCACGCCGTAAACCTATATTGACTATGCGATACCGACGGCCATATGTAGGAATTGGCTCGCTTGTAGCTGTTGTGAGTAGAACGCCTAGCGACATCTCGGCCATTGAACCACCCTTGAGAACTGAGACTGCTGCAACTGTGTCTACGATGAATTCTTCGACAGTTCTAAAATCAAGAAGGTGCAGAATTTCGTTGGGCTGTTTGGCCGGGTTATGCAAACAAGTAGGCTGGTGATTGCGACTGGCATTGTCTGTTTGGCTATCTATGTGGCAACGAATTCGAAGATGTTTTTTTATTGGCTTACGTGTCCAATATAAGAGAAGAGGGTCACATCTTGTGCAGGGCTTTGAAAACCATTCCAATTTCTTTTAGACGCGGACTTTAAGACATTCTACATCGATACATTGAGGGCACATATTCGCAGTCGTGGCAGAGCCTGCAATGCACCGTTAAGCAGCGCCTAACACCAGATCAGGAAGACAGGTTTACAGAATTGATGAGCCATATGTTCCAAGGTAGCCGCACGCCTTCCGAGCTATTTAGGGAGATGGAGCTGAAAATTACTGAATTCAAGATACACAGTGAAATCTTGATGCGACTATACATTCAGAAGATTCCTCGGGCACTCCAAGAAATGGCCATGTTTCTGCGAGAATCTGTTGAAGTGAAAGACGATGTACTGCCGGTACGTCTAGACAAGTATTGGAGGAAACACCACTGCAGCTCACCTGCCTCAGAGCCAGGTTGCATCGTTTCAAGCCTGTTCGAGCCTCAGTCTTCATCATCGTCAGCCCTAACTAATGTCATCAATGAGCGCCTCATCAGCCGGTTCCAGAGCCTCAACGTCAGGCCAGATTCGGCCTCGGTTAATGCCGTCGACTACAGACGCGATCAGATCAAGTGTGATCAGCGTTGACCACCGTCCAGAGGTTCCGGCGGAGTGGTGTCCGAATCATCGCAACTATGGCCACTCCACGCGCTATTGACTCAGAAATGGCTGCAGATTCCCGCAGGGTCAGCCTACTCTGCGGCAATGAAGGCTGAACACCCCAAAATTGTTGGCCGCCCGACGTCTTCTGGCCCGAAGCACATTGCTTTTGTGGAAAAGCGCAATCAAACTATTGTCATGCTTTAAACGACTAAATTCCTGCAACCAGTCTCATCGTCAGTTGCCACTATCAACATCTTTCCTCAACCGTAACTCCAAATCGGGCGATTATTCCACATTGACACTGGTTCAGACGTCAGCTTACTCTGTCACAATTATTTTGAACCCACCCACCCAGTCAAAACCAGCACCTACCTGCGCCAATGGCTCCAGTCTAGCGACGTTTGGAGTACGAGTACACACAATCTCGTTCTCCAACTGAAAACGATGTTCCAAGTAACCTTTCATCATTGCCAACACAGCAAGAAACATCATTGGATGTAACTTCCTCGAACAATTCAACCTCACTATACGTCCAAAAACACGAAAGATACGCACTGCTGACAATCACTTGCTATCAACAGCGATCAAACGCACGACTCGCGCCAAAGCAGATTCTTCTATTCAGCTAATTACTCCAGTTCCTTCTGTACCACAACTGGACGATGTTCTAAAGTGGCATGAAGAGATTTCCAAACCTTTCTCCTTTATGCCCGAGGAAGCGTGCCATCACAGCTCATCGCATCATCTTATCGAAGCCACTTCCTCATCCTCCCAGAGCACGTCCATTGGCACCACACAAGCATAAGGCAACCGAGCAAGATTTCGCCATGCTACATCAACAAGGCATCTGTGCACGACCCAGCTCACCATTTGCGTCGCCTGTGGTAGTGGTACCAAAGAGTAAACCCGTAACATTCAGAGTGTGCGGGGATTATCGTATTCTAAATTTTTGCACATAGTCTGATTTGTACATTCTGCCAAATCCAGCTGACCTACTCAGATCTGCCTTTGCTCATGCTGTGTACTCAAAACTTGACATAGTGAAAGCCTACCATCAAGTACCCATGGACAAAGGCTCAGTTTCATATACTGCACTCAGATTCACCGGAGGTGGCACACAGGAATATCATTATATGCCTTTCTGACTCAAGAACGCATCTTAAACATTTCAACGACATCTCACCAGCTCCAGAGCCAACTGACGCCGTCACGCCGCTTCGAGAAATAGTGGAACCAGAGTCCGTGTCAGCAGAGCGCACGTCAGTGTTTACTCGTTACGGCAGAGCCATAACACCTCCCATATGCTTAACCCCCTTCACTGTGTACTAATTTTCATTGTCGGGGGGTGTATGTAACGCGCGGCTCCGCGTTACAGCCCAACGAATCTCAATTTCGACAGATACCGTTTTCCTTAGGGTCACATATACGAATTCTGCTTTTAGACAATCATTCTCTTAACTGTGATTTTAGAAACAATCTCTGTTAGTTTCAAGCAGTTTTAGTTGAGATTTCTTGAACTGCAATTTTATTTGTAATTAATAGGGTTTTGTTTAATAATAATACACACCCGCGCGTTATACGCTTTCAGCATGCAGTGGAATTATGTGTTATAGCTATCAAAGTGAGGATTTACATTTTATGTTTTAATCGTTTGTACGTGAACAGTAACTACACTGCTGAGACATTCTGGATTTATTTATTGTGTTTATCACGACTTTGCTTTTGTGCCTAAATATTAACTTTGTGTTAAAAATGTTTTATTATTTGCCGTCTAGAGCACGTCTTTGTTGGATTATCATCATTGATGAATTAATTTCATTATCAATCAAGTGTAACCTCATTTTTATACTATTGATAAGATTACATTTAAGTATATAATCTCGTGTAATTCTTTGTTTATATTATTTTCTATCGATTCTTTTCGGTATGATATCCGTAAACATAGATGTCTGAAATAGATTATATAACTTTGAAATGGAAGAAGCATATTCGTCAATGTTTTTTTGGTAAAAACGTTCATAATTAAACATTACACTTAACTCTAGTTAATGCTGGAACATTGCATGTGTTCATCATGTTTCTGCCTTCTCCTATCCAAGTTGTTCCATTGGAAAATAATGTTTGTGATTTAATTCTTTAGAGTAATATACAACATCATAACTGTGCCGGTTAACCAATTAAATTTCTAAATATATATGATTTAAGCATTCCGAGAGAGAAAATATGGCTTATTTCACAGTCATGCATTTTTATTTAAATCGCCTATCACCACGTTATAACCATGACAGTCCAAGTTATATTGAAAAGTGTTGGTAAAAATTACATTATCATTTAAACGACGATCTGTAAAGCGCTGTTAAGATTAAATTATCAATTTTTCTAGATACAAAATCAATGACAGATCTATGACCTTTGGTACGTAACTTTTTTGCTTTTCAGAAAAATTTACTATATATAAGTACTCCTCCACCTCTTTTATCCAACGATCTGTCTTTTATAAATAGAGAATAATAAGACATTTCAAATTCATGTAATATTATTAAATCAAAATGTTTACTTAAACGTTTAATTATATAAATGTTCATTTCAATACCACTTCCCCATGTAATGTGGTGTCTGCTCAGTAATGACAGATTGGGCATGGTTAGTTGGAACTTTGGGTCTAAATGGATGCCATATGAGCTCCACCTAAAGGAAAATTGACTAACCAAGTTACATTAGTTAGTATATAACTGAAAATTGTGTGTAGTGTAGTGTGTGGCAGGATAGCTCAGTGGTTAGAGCACCAGATTCCGAAGCAGACGTGCCCAGGTTCGTATCCCGTCCGCGGCAAATTCCGGCCAGTACTTGATGAGTTCCCAATAAGGACGAAACCGGTCTACTGGATGAATTGCCTTTCTACACTATACAATTCTTAGTTTATACTGACATATGTAAGTAATTAATGGGTCAGGTGTTTATATCAAGACCGCAACCTTGATTATAATAAAATGTTTACTTGTTTTTAAATTACACAACAGAAAGATTTTGTTTTTAATACTCCTAAAATTGGCATAATATAATGTAGGGGTTTTTTGCGCGGTTGCTATCTCCCTACATAGAATTGGTAGCGGCTGTTGAGATACGTGCTTATGATCACTCCCCGGCCTTTTCCCGATGGGTGATGTGAGAAGGCTAATTCGAATGATCACATATGTAGTGTACACAATGTTGCATGGATAATTCATAGTTAGTCATAGTTAGTAGTCAAATTTAAAATGTTTATAATATGGATTAGACCGATACTAGAATATGCTGCCGCTACTTGGAATCCCTTAACAAAGGGTTTGTCTAATAAGATAGAATCTGTACAAAGAAAAGTTGTGAAACAAATTAGTCCTATGTCCTGCACTATATACGCCACTAGATTACAGTTTGTATCACTGCATCCTTTATGGTTTCGGAGAATGTGCTATTGCATAAAAGCTTTACATTCGAACCAGTGGTCTGGTGCCTATATGAATCCTATAAGAAAGAGTCATGAAATTGGAACTAGATCTGGTCATTTTGCAATATCTCCACCATTGGTGGGGAATGTTGCGGGCAAGCTATTCTCTTTTTCAAAAATTTACAAAATTTACAATCAATTGCCAAAGGGCTTAGAGAAACGCCTCCAACTAAAATGTCTTTTAAATTTTTATCTACCGAACTAGAAAAAGTGTTCAATCCGGCTGATATTTTTAATTTTGATTATGATAATACTTTCTCATGATTAAATTAAAGAAAGGATAAATTGTTTTTCAGCAACATAATTTCTCGAGATTGTATCTTCAAATTTTGTATTATTAAAACTGAAATGTTATGCATTATATCATCTTGTTAATCAACAATGCACACAATCAATTATAAGTCATTGTTCCCTTTTTTTTACAAATGTTATACTCGAATTATAACTAAAAATTTTTTTTGTAATTTTGATGAAGAATCTATCACTGTTTACAGCTGATATTTCTGATGCTGATAAATTGTACAGTACAACTAATTGCACATATATATGTCATGTGATATCTTTTTATATTGTACATTTTCTAATTTTATTATTTGATGGAAAATGTGTGGTTTGAATCCAAATAAAGATATTCTATTCTAGTCCAAATTGACCGTGCTCTAGACGGCAACAAAACGAAATACTGTTAACACAATTGAATGTCTTATACAAAAGTCACAGTTAAACAAAATTTTTCATGCTCTAGACGGCAAAAGAACGAAATACTGTTAACAAAGTTGAATGTCTTTTACACAAGTCACAGTTAAACAAAATTGTCCGTGCTCTAGACGGCAGCAAAACGAAACACTGTTAACAAAGTTGAATGTCTTATACACAATCAATTATTCTTTCACAAATGTCTGAATTGTGATGAGTACATGTTCACCAAATAAAAATATATGATGATATAAATAAAGTCACTGGTAAAAGTTGGCACTGATGATGAATAGTCTAAAATCGTGTAAAAACTTCAATAAGATAACTTCACAAATAATTAATTACTGTTTGCTATGTTTTTAAAACATTTAATTTTTATAATCCATTGTACTCTGAAATACGGGTACGTAAATAAGATACCAACAATAAGTCACTTGTATACTGCGAATAATCCAACGAAGAATAGAAATTCCACTATGACACTATAATCTACCGCATGTTCCCTGCGTATTGCGCGCGGGTGTGTATATTTAATAAACAAAACCCTATTAATTACAAATAAAATTGCAGTTCAAGAAATCTCAATTAAAACTGTTTCCAACTAACAGAGATTGTTTCTTAAATCACAGAAAAGAGAAATATTGTGTAAAACAGAGGTAGATTATTTGACTTTAAACATCGTTGGGTTGTAACGCGGAGCCGCGTGTTACATACACCCCCCCCCGACAATGAAAATTAGTATACAATGAAGGGGGCTAACCTTACAGGAGTTGTTATTGCTCTGCCGTATCGTGTAACAACTGATGTTGGCTCTGTCAACACTGATTCTGGTTCCTCTATATCTGGCGGCGGCGTGACGACGTCAGTTGGCTCGGCTGTTGATGGAGGTGGAATCGTCGTTTCTTCACCGCCTAATAGGTCAACATCGCGGAACAGCGGGTCATTTGGATCATCTTTTTGTGCTGCTTGCAATTCCTGAGTGCTTATAGGTGAAGGACGGAGGATGGAGACACAAGGTTCTGCAGGGAGTCTGCGATCACATTTTCTGACCCTTTGAAATGAGTGACTTCATATTCATACTCGTGTATTCGTGTAAGTTGCGAGTTGACACGTCGTGAATATAAATACTCTTTCTTTCCTCTGAGCATCGGGAGTAGAGGAAGATAGTCTGTGTAGATCTTGAACTTTCGGCCATCCAGATAGGTGTGGATGTATATGATCGACCGGTAGATTGCGAGTAACTCTTTCCCTAATGTGTCATATCGCGTCTCGTGACGTTGTAGTTTTTGCGAGTAGAAGGCAATAGGTTGGTGTATGCCATCGATGGACTGTTGAAGTACTGCACCTATGGCAACGTCGGATGCGTCAGTGATCAATTCAAAAGGTTGAGACAAATAAGGAGAATGTAGCATAGTCGCTTTGCATAAGGCCCTTTTGGCATCCTCGTAAGCCTGCATGTCGTCATCGTTGAGCTGAATCAGTTGTGATTTCTTGACAAAACGGCTTTCTGGCACGAGATATTTGTGAAGAGGTGCCAGAATCTTGGCAAGGCAGGGTACGAATCGAGAATAGTAGCTCATCTTGCCCAAGAATCGTCGTAATGCTCGAACGGTGGTTGGAGGCTGTAGATCTTGAATAGCACGAACCTTAGCAGATATAGGTGTCCTGCCTTTTTCGGAAATTTGATGACCGAGGAATTCAATTGATTGCTGTGCAAAGACGCATTTGTTGGCATGAAGTCTGAGGCCATAGTCTGCTAGACGTGTGAGTAGAATATCAATATGCTGTATATGTTCGGACATTGAGTTGGAGAATACTAGGATGTCGTCTAAGTAGGGAATTACAAATGGTAGACCATCTAGTATTTCATCCATAACGCGTTGGAAAGTTCGCGAGGCATTCTTCAGACCGAAAGGCATATAATGATATTCGTGAATGCCACATCCGGTGAATCTGAGTGCAGTATATGATACGGAGTCTTTGTCCATCGGTACTTGATAGTAGGCTTTCACTAGGTCAAGTTTTTTATACACAGCATGACCAATAGCAGATCTGAGTAGGTCAGCTGGATTTGGCAGGATGTACGAATCAGAGTGTGTGCAAGAATTGTGAATACGATAATCCCCGCACACCCTGAATGTTGCTGGTTCACTCTTTGGTACTACTACCACAGGCGACGCAAAAGGTGAGCTGGAAAGTGTACAGATGCCTTGTTGACGTAGCATGGCGAATTCTTGCTCGGCGGCCTTATGTTTGTGTGGTGCCAATGGACGTGCTTGTGGAGGATGAGGATGGGGTTTCGATAAGATGATACGATGGGCTGTGATGGCACGCTTCCTCTTGAGATCGGGTATGAAGGAGATAGGTTTGAAAATTTCTTCATGACGTTTCAGAACATCGTCCAGTTGTGATATATGAGGAACTGGAGGAATAAGCTGTATAGATGAGACTGCATCGGCTCGAGTCGTGAGTTTTAGCGCTGATGAAAGCAACTGATTGTCTGCAATGCGTATCTCTCGTGTTCTAGGACGACCGATAAGATCGAAGTGTTCGAGATAGTCACGACCAACTATGTTTCTTGTCGTATTGGCAATGATGAAAGGATACTTGAAACATCTTTTTGAGTTGGAGAACGAGATTGTGTGTACTCGTACCCCAAACGTCGCTATGTTGGAACCAATGGCGCATGTCAGACTGCTGGTGTCGACTGGGTGGGTGGGTTCGAAATAATTGTGGCGTAGTAAGCTCACATCTGATCCAGTGTCTATGAGAAATAATTCGCCAGAGGTTGCGTCACGGATGAGAAAAGATGTTGATAGTGGCAACTGACGATGAGACTGGTTTCTGGCATTTGGGCGTTTGAAGCATGACTTGACTGGAGCCGTCGCTGTAAATACAATAGTTTGATTGTGCTCTACAGCGAAAGCAACGTGCTTCAAGCCATCAGACGTGGAGCGGCCAACGATCTTGGGGTGCTCAGCCTCTACTGCCGCAGAGGAGGCTGACCCCAGCAGTTTTCCGAACCTACCATGAGCGGATCCTCCTGAGTTGCTGAGGGTGACCGCGCTCACTTGAACGTCGCGTCTGTGCGCGGGAATGTGCAGCCGTTTCTGAGGCAATAACGTGTGGGGTGGCCATAGCTGCGGTGATTCGGCCAACACTCCGCCGGTAACTATGGAACTGTGGCCCGGCCTCTCGACGTCGACTTCCTGGCGCTATTCCGGGACGGTGGTCGACGCTGGTCACGCCTGCTGTGGTCGCGTCTATTATGGACGGCATCGACTGAGGCCAAATGTGGCCTGACGGTGAGGTTATCGAGCAGGCTGATGAGGCGTTCATTCGTGACATTTGTTCCAGCTGATGATGCAGTGGATTGTGATTTGGACATTCGCGAGGTGTTGTGGCCTTTCTCTGGGGAAGGTGAGCTTTAGTGGTGTTTCTTCCACCACTTGTCTAGACGTGCCGGCAGAACGTCGTCTTGTACTTCGACGGATTCGCGCAGGAACGTGGCCATCTCTTGGAGTGCCGGCGAGAGCTTCTGTATGAAATGTCGCATTAAGATTTCCTTTGGCAGGTTGAATTCCAAGGCTTTCTGCTCCATCTCCCTAAATAGCTCAGAAGGCGTGCTGCTATCTAAGGACATCTGGCTGATTAATTCTGTAAGCCTGTCTTCTCGATCTGTTGTCAAGCGCTGCTTGACGGCGCGTTGCAGGCTCTGCCAAGGCTGCGCACTTGTGCTCTCAGTGTATTTATGCAGAATATCTTTTATTCCACGTCTGAAAGACATTAGGATCGTCTCCCAAGCCCTCAAAAATATTGAGCCCTCGTCTGTTATATTGGACACCTTGGCCAATAAAGTAACATCGTCGACATGCTCGTCAAGTTAGTCTGGATCGAATTGGCATATTTTGTACTGTGTCCATGTGTTGGTGCGGCCTGTTGCTGGGCTCACCACCGGGCTTCCTGCATTTCCTGAACTGGACGTCATCTTATGTGTGTGAGTGTTGTCAAGAGTAGATGGCAGTGTAACATCGTCCTCACCCATCATCGTGTGGCTGTTTTCGAGCATTGTGATCTCGAGAGGGTGTTTTTCTGTGATATGTGTCTTATAATTTACTTTCCTTCGTGGCATTCATCCAAAGTGCTTGAATTTCTTAAAATCTAGATGCTGATTAATTCTTTGCTGGCTGTGAGTTCGACGAAACGGGGCACCATTTATGTAGGAGTATTTTGCGGGGTTGCTATCTCCCTACATAGAACTGGTAGCGGCTGTTGAGATCCATGCTTATGATCAATCCCCGGCCTTTTCCCGATGGGTGATGTGAGAAGGCTAATTCGAATGATCACATATGAATTGTACACAATGTTGCATGGAAAATTCATAGTTAGTCCAAATTGACCGTGCTCTAGACGATACCAGAACGAAATGCTGTTAACAAAATTGAATGTCTTATACACAAGTCACAGTTAAACAAAATTGTCCGTGCTCTAGACGGCAACAGAGCAACATACTTTTAACAAAGTTGAATGTCTTATACACAAGTCACATTTAAACAAAATTGTCCGTGCTCTAGACGGCAGCAAAACGAAACACTTTTAACAAAGTTGAATGTCTTATACACATGCCATTATTCTTTCACAAATGTATGAATTGTGATGAATACATGTAACCGATTGAAAATATATGATGATATAAATAAAGTCACTTGTAAATGTTGTCATTGATGATGGATAGAATAAAATCGTGTAGAAACGTCCATGAAAAATCTTCACAAATAATTAATCCACTGTTTGCTATGGTTTTAACTTATTTAATTATAATAATCCATTGTACTCTAAAATTCTGATACGTAGAACTATATATGAACAGTAAATCACTTGTATAAACTGCGAATAATTCAAAGAAGAAGAGTAATTTCACTATGGCACTATAATCCACCGCATGTTCCCTGCGTATTGCGCGCGGGTGTGTATATTTAATAAACAAAACCCTATTAATTACAAATAAAATTGCAGTTCAAGAAATCTCGATTAAAACTGTTTCCAACTAACAGAGATTGTGTAAACGCCCCAGCTTCACAAAAATGCCGTACGACGTTACTAACTCGGCTAAAGTGCTATAGATATAGAGTTATTTTACTTATAGGGGGCCCTTAACAGGGCCGGACATGCGTTCTCCGGGAAATGTCGAGAAAGATCCTTCAGTGCAAAGATGTCCTAGAGCCTTGGTTTGACTTGGGCTGTGGTTCCTTCTGTTGTTGTGTTGTTATCTCGATGTGGAAACTTCGTTGAAGTTCTGCATTAATTGGTTCGTCTCGTTGGTTGTACAGCAACAAGATTGGTTTCACTTATTTTGCCAAAAACCAGCGTAGGTGATGACAGCCGAAGGCACGCACATGTAACGCAAAGCAGAAGGCAAATGCGACAACTGAACTGCATGGTAAATTTGCCGTGCTTAAATAGTCATGCTATAGTAATATATGTCTACTTGCACACTATTGGTTAACGGCAAGTTTCGCTTTTGTCTCATTGGTGCAACGTAAATCAAATTTAATTTAATTTACGCAATATGTCGGCAATTTATTTGTGTCGTTACAATTGATTCTAAAATCACAGTTAAAAATTGTGTAAAAACAGGGTTAGATTATTTGACCTTAAAGAGCACAATATTTGTAAAAATTGACCAACGTTGGGTTGTAACGCGGAGCCGCGTGTTGCAATAATATATATGTAACGTACTAATTATCTATATTTTTCGATATCTAATGATTTAACTTTGTTGGTTTTTTATAGTTCTTTTGTTGGGTTGTAGAGACTCCTAACCTATTCGTGTCTTAGAACCCCATCGATGCCAGATAGCTTGTAGTACTTAAATTTACAGTAGAATCTGATAAGCTTATATCTTCATTCGCATCTACTAAATTCAAACCTGCAATATCTTGCACTAACTTGCTAGTGTCCTCAAATTTAATATCAGCATCCATATATGTGAAGTTTAATTATTAAATCGACACTTAATGTTAGGCAAATCGGAATGTGAAACCTGTCTCGTGCAGAACACCCAACAAATAATCTGGAAGGAAATATACGTGAACAACAGAATTATTAAATTACTTGTTCCAGAACGTCCCTTCTATGCGTGCATCAATAAAAAATATAAGACAGTATAAGCAGATATATATTGTTTAATTTGATCAGCTTTTAATGAAGAAAATGTGATAATTGCAGCAGACCAAAGGAAGATACAACCAGTCGAGGACCGTGACGCTCGAAAACTGAAATTGGCGCACAATTCAAAGTCAAGTATTAAAACAAAGAATGTTCTGGAAAATAAATGAAAAAATTCTTTTTAAATAAAATTCGTTTTCAATCAGCCAAGGTGGTTTAAATTTATCAATTAATGTTACTTTAATTTTGGCGGAGGATTTATCTTCCTCCACATGGGGCTTTTAAGATATTTTTTTTAAATTATAGCTCACTTAAAGAACGTTATCACCGAAATTTTCTTGATTTATTTTCCTATGTGTTTCCTGACCAAAAGGTGATAAAAAGGAGAAGGAGGACGAAACAGGAAAGTCCAAGACAAGTCTTTCACAAACAACACATATAAAATTAACTGCCAGAGGCCTCCGAATTGCAAGGCAAATGCGTGCATTGGAGGAGAGCAGGCGGAAACGCGAGACGCGCCGTCAACAGGTATGTGCAAATGGAAAGCGATGTTGCGTTACGAGTGATATTGTGCAGTAAAACGAGTCTGGTCTCCCACCGATGTAATTTTACTAAACGAAGTAGTGACAAACAGAAGACAGTGTTGCGCAGCGTACAGTTTGTAAATATCTCGATTTCGATGCCAAATAAACCCGATGCTCAAATAAAGTGAACATGAGCGTAGCATAGGTTTAAATAGGTCTGTCAATAATTGAAAGATGGAGAATAAAAAAATACCTTCATGTTTACTAAAGAATATCTATCACATAATTTTCAAAAGAACCAAAATATTGTCGTGTATTTTTAAGCATGGCTACAGTATTAATTTCTATTATTGACCTTATATTTTAAGATAGTTTTTCTGAATAACTCGTAAGTAACGTTATCTTGGCCCATTTTCTAGTATCTCCCTACAGCTCCGGCTGGCAAAGAAACTGAGACTGGACTTTTATATATATATATATATATATATATATATATATATATATATATATATATACTATTGCAACCACTATCGGCCACCTTCTTCACTTCACCCATCATCACGCATTTTACAATCAAACTAATGAGTTGTCGGACAGATGCATTCGTAATATCTGTCAATCGGTCATGATGCACCAACAAACTCACAAACAAGAAGAAACAATGAACAGCATAACTAATCTGGAATGAAGCTGCGAAACTTTTCTAAATAACTCGCCTTTCTCAGTCTGACCTACATAAGGTGGTCCTTCCGTAAATTAATGTTTGGGAGAAAGTAATATATATATATATATATATGTATATATAATTAAACAAAATAATTAGTATTCGTTTAATAAGCCACTGCCAAACTGTTTGTTGGTTACAACTACAAAATATATCTAATTTATACATATTTTATTGTTAGTCAGCAAGAAAGACACTTGTACACGAGATTATTACGTCTTTCCTTGGTAACTTTGGCATATCCCTCTGGCCCTTCTTGAAATAATTTGTAACTAGTTACGCAATACTTAATACATAATTTCAAATAATTCAACTGTTGCTAAACTGTGACTGACACAGTGCTCATAAATGCAACTTGTATTGGTTGAAGACTATCTATCATGAGCTGAAATATTTGTAGACAATTTTGTAGTCTGTGGAAATGCGGTTATCAAAAATTAAATGATGGTCTAATTTTCTTTTTCTTAAATAGGAAAAATGTAATTATTCCATGTAGAAAAAGAAGCTTTTTTATTTGTCATTATTTATTCTGAATTTAATAGGCAATACACGGTTTTGCATTTACGACAATAATATGATAGATTTTGTTTCTTCTCTTAGAGGTTTTTTCGATAGCTGTTGCACTCAGGAACCAATTTCTATTAAAGGCTTTTTCAATCATTCTTTCCATCTCTTTGTTTGCAGAAAGAATTGGTTGAGTAATTATGGGCAACAATATATATATATATATATATATATATATATATATATATATATGTATATATATATACTTATATATTTGTGTGTGTATTTGTATATATGTAGCGAAATTTGCGCAAACTTTAATTTTTGTGACTGCATCGAAATTTGTAGCCGAATGTTTCGGTCTAGTCCAATGTATGCGTGGCTAGTAGATTTAAGAGCCGCATATCCAATTTTGCTTTCCATATATATGCATTGCAGTTTGATCCTCGCTAGTCAGTTTGCCGTCGTACTCTGATGATGACCATGAAATTTTGAATTGCACCAGTACATGTGAATGACGGTAGTGTTTCTATGTTCGATGACTGGTTAGCTACAACAAGATTGGTATTTACGTCAAACTCGCAAACTTGCTTTAAAGAATTTTTACGACCACCTGCTCATTCAATGATTATTTATTTATGTATATTTTTAATGCAAATACATTATAAATTTGTGCATTGAGGCATGACTTTATTAAAAACCACGCTTACACAACACAGATCTGAAAAGGATGTTTTCTTTTTGACAGGTAAAGGCGCGTCGGAAATGTCTTGCAATTTTAGTAACTTTAACAAATAAGAATGATGAAATAATATATATTGAGTTATACATTATCAACTTCGCGATTCCGACGTCCAGTGAGTAAATATCAGTAGAGATTTAATTGTATCGATAATCCAAATCAATTTACTCTTGATAGATTTTATAGATTAAGAACATTAAAATTTTATTACTATTATAAACATTTCCTTCACGGGTAATGCGTGAGCAATTTCAAAATGAGTGGTAGCATCTGAATCATAAGAATTTTCCAAATCACAATTCATTGCAGTTTAGCTGACATAAGATAACTCCTAATGCACAAGTACAATAATAGAACATATCGGAGCTTCTTTTATTCTATAAAATGGAGTTCTTTTTCAAAAAGGAAATGGTCCCATTTACGTTGATGTAGCAAAGGTTCTTGAATCGGCATGAAACAAAAAATGACGGATTATTCCACTCCGTGCGCATTAATGACTGTTACATTCTAAGCAGCTAAATAACAATGATTATTTTTTTGGATTTAGTGGGAAGCTTTGTACGCTGTCAAACCGGAGTCAAACTATCAAGACGAAGTAGATAATCAAGCAATTAAAGAAGCGAAAGAAAATATGGGTGACTTCAAGTTGAAAACAGCAGATAATTATACAGTACCAGAGCACTTAAGATTGAGTGCCAACAAGTCGCGAATACACCTACTTGACATGATTGAACAGGTATGGAAACCGTTTAGTTTCATTTAATTTTTTTTATTTGTGTTTTTTTTTCGTTTTTGCATGGAAACTAATATGGCTTCTGTCATTCTTCTTCACTTCAACTTTCGAATGTCACCCACATCTATGTCAAAGTCATGAGCTTATTTCACAGTTGGTAAATAACATTAAAACTTAATATACATCCACAGACTCGTAACATCAATATGCTTCTGTTTTTATTAAACGTGTCTTGAAGACGAAACTAATAATAGTAGAACCAAGGTTAGTTTTTACCACAAGGTTAACCTAATTCAATGATATAATGATACTCCTTCAGTCCAGAAATGCTGAACATATTGGCTCACTTGTTACGAGACTTCAGTTGGTATTTCACATTTTTGAAATAGGTTCACTGCGGTACCGACAAGAATAGAAAACAGAACAAAAAATTAATTTATGAAATATGCAATGCACAGCTTCGGTAGTGCCGGGGATATGTTGTAAATCAAAGAACCAAATAACTCGGGTCAAAATCCTCGCCGCTGCACTTCTGGCAAATACGTAGGAGTTCCCAAGATTAACGGAAGTGTTCTATTTGATAAGTTGCATTTCATAACTAATTCTGACAACATATATTCAAATCATTCCATTATGTAATATAAACATACATATTAGAATTCATATATATATATTGAATATTATGAGGACTTTTTTATATATATATATATATATATATATATATATATATATATATTTGTGTTCGTCAAAATAGGAAATTTGTCAACTACTGTCGAGATTTTCGCCCGGAATGGACACAAACCTGAGCACATTTCTTACGAAGCTTAAGACTGCGCCACTCCTTCACACACTAAATGTACATTTCAGTTTTGGTTTAGCTGTTCCTAAAGATGGAGAAATTGTGTCATTTCTTTCGACTTAAAGTTGCAAGTAGCCATACAGAATCTGCAATTTTAGAACAGAATCCATGCCACTTCTAGAATTAATAGTGAATATAAGAATTTTGTCAGTAATTGATTATATATATAAAAAATATATCAGCATAAACTAAGCATTGTGTAAGTAGGTAGAGGCAATTTATTGTTCTTATTGTTACTGGGCAATAGCCGTTTTGAATTTGCCACGAACTGGACTCGAACTGATAAGCATTTGGTTCGGATGCTCGGACTATATTAAATGCACCGCCCCTGCCGCAAAATACACAATATTATAAATTATGCACAAAATTGCTTTTTTGATTCTTTTCTTTGCTCTTTCAAAATAAAAACAATAACTAGACACAGCCAATCTGCATTTATATCATACACACTATGTCCGCTGTACAAGTGATGCTAAAATAAGGATTTATTGCATTTTGTAGATTATATATATCTTTGTCAATATAAACTGAGTATATGTCGAAGGTTGCACACGCGGTTTATCATATAGACCAGTTTTATCCTAATTATGAATTCATCAAGTACTGTTCGGAACGTTCCACTGACGAGACGATTCGGTGTACATTTTCTCTGAAGTATATGACTCTCTCTCTACTGCGCCTCCCCTAAAGCTTACTCCGCAAATTCTGATAACGTTGCATCAAACTGAAGCAACGTGAAATATCATTCGCACGCGCATTGTACTTTTTCAATATTTATACAACAATTGGAATGCTGCGTCAAGCTAGCCTGTAGGGGACTTTTGCGGAATTAATTACTCCCTACATTTGATTGGTAGCGGCTGTGGAGATCCGTGCACATGATCAATCCCCGGCTTTTTTCCCGATGGGTGATGTGAGAAGACTTATACGAATGATCACAAATGTATTGTACATAACGTAAGTAGTCCAGAGTGACCGTGCTCTAGACGGCAATAAAATTAAATTTTAACACAAATGAATGTCTCAAACACAAGTCACAGTTAAACAAAATTGTCCGTGCTCTAGACGGCAGCAAAATGAACGCTGTTTACAAAGTTGAATGTCTTACACACAAGTAATTATTCTTCCACAAATGTCTGAATTGAAATGAATATATGTAACCGATTGAAAATACATGATGATATGAATATAGTCACTGGTAAAAGCTGTCACTGATGATAAATGGATTAAAATCGTGTAAAAACTTCAATGAAAAAAATTCACAAATAATTAGTTCACTGTTTGCTATGGTTTTAACTTATGTAATTATAATAATCCATTGTACTCTGAAATGCGGATAGGTATAGTTAAATGCGAACAGTAAATCCCTTGCATAAACTGCGAATAATCCAACTGAGCGAAATAAATCCGCTGTGACACTATAATCCACCGCATGTTCCATGCGTATTGCGCGTGGGTGTGTATATTTAATAAACAACCCTATTAATTACAAATAAAATTGCAGTTCAAGAAATCTCAATTAAAACTGCTTGAAACTAACAGAGGTTGTTTCTAAAATCACAGTTAAGAGAAATATTGTGTAAGAACAGAGTTAGATTATTTGACCTTAAAGAGCACCGTATTTGTCAAAATCGAACATCGTTTGGTTTTTACTGCGGAGCCGCGTGTTACAAACCAACTTATTCATATGATCATAATTATCAGATGCAATTTAGAATTAAGTATTGCGTATCTTGGACCAAATTAATTCAAATAGGAACGGAAACGTAAACGCAATTTATCATGAATGTAAGGTATAGTCGCATATGCACATGTGTTTAATGCTTAGTGGTAATTAATTTGGTAATAGATACGCAATAATTAATCCAAAATGATATATATATATATATATATATATATATATATATATATATTAGTTCACGAAAACAGAGTATATATCACTTTTATATTTAATTGAATGATGAATTGATTACAACGTAGTGTGATAACTGATGCTTATCGAGATCAGAGAGTATGGATTTAAGGTTTGTTTACAATTCTTTATTTTGGTTAACATAATCTACTTAGAATATCAACATGTTGTACGTGATACAAGCTCGGTATTTTAAAGAGGTTGTGCTTTTACCCAGTACAGGCTGGATAATTCGGAGAATTATTGTTTTAAGACAAGGTAGAGGCTTGGCGTATCGCAAATCATTTTGCTGATACATATAGCAGATTCGATATATAGTATATGAAATGAGTTGGCTATAAAGTCGGGTTATATAAATCTATATTTGAAGTTAAATCCAACGCTGCTTGAGCACACATTCAAATTGGAGATCATACTGTCGAACTTTCATTCATTTATTTACAAAATATTAGGCGACTACAGCGCGTAGTGCCGATTATTACTAATGGCTAGCAAGTTAGAACAAAACACATGTTTACATGAGATGACACCTTCAGCTCTTGTTCACTTTGGTATATCTTTCTATCCCGATTTTTATTATTTTTCATTAGGTTCGCAACACCTACTATACAATTGCATATATTTTAGTTCTCCTAAACTAATAATATATAAATTTAACAGTCGTTTGTCGTACAACGCGGCAACATATATCATAACTTGGCATCTGGTATAATATATCCACACGAAATCACATCCAACCGTACATATTACATATATAATGCCATCTCTGAAAACCATTCTTTCATTTGCGAAGAATATATATATATATATATATATATATATATATATATATATATATACATGTAGACATATCTGTTTAATAACCGCGTTTTCTTCTGATCTGAGGAAATAAAATAGTAAATGTCTGCATAATTAGCAAGGTGAGTAATTGTATGCAATATCTAAACGTAATGTAAATACTGTTCATTTTATAGTGTTACAGTTTAAATTGTCGTTGAGTTATCATAATTTTAATAGCTGTAAAGTGTCAATCTCTAACTCAGTTTCCATGAAAAATTGACTTCGTTACATATTGTTTTTGATATTTGCAATTCATCGGGTATCTCACTGAGCACCTAACGTTTATCATTTTTGTCGTGCCAGTTGGCTCCATTACATAATAAGCGTTTTGTGATGTAAGTCTTCTGTGTCCATAATGCGTACAAATACGAAACAAATATTTATTTATTACTCTTTTGAAATGCGAGCTTTAATAAAATTCATTGTATCCTTCCTGTGTGCAAAAACAAAAAGAAATTTTATCAGATATAAGAAAATTTTCTTTCTCATGTTCTTCTCAAATATCTACTAATGAACATATCTTTATATATAAGATTATATATATATATTATATATATATTATATTATATGTAATTATATATATTATATATATATATATTATATATATAAAGATATATATATATAATAAGATATATATTCTTTGCTTTCCAATTTATATATAAAGATATGTTCATGAGTAGATATTTGAGAAGAACCATGCGAAAGAAAATTTTCTTATATCTGATAAAATTTCTTTTTGTTTTTGCACACAGGAAGGGTATAATGAATTTATTTATTACTTAAAGCTCTATTCAGACCACAATATTCTTCCCTCTAATAATCAAATCGAAAGCGCCGTGTGCTTTTTGTTCAACTTAAAATGCAATATTACCTTTAGAAGTAGCATATCGCACATGAAAAGCCCGGATTTTTGTTAGTTATCATTAGAATTGGCCCCAAGACATCCTTCTGTATGAAAGCTTAACTGTTGCTCATGTTGACACCATCACTGAATTTTATATAATTAAACGAACATTGGTTGCGCGGGCGGTGATGTGCAACACATCGTTGAAACCTCACACGTATGTTCTCCAGACGTAGCATCTAAGATAATTACCAAATGCAATAACAGAAGGGAGTTAGCCACATACGAAGCTTTATGGATAAACAAATTGCAGCTAGATTGATGCAAGCAGAAAAAATATGTTCAGGCATTGAGCTTGAAATGGATGTGATGCACGCAATTGATTGTTTGGTCCCTTATTTCACATTCTCTCCATGTTTACACTTTTCTATTTCCAATTTATTTATAAAGAGATGTACTTTTGTAGATACTTGAGAAGAATATGAGAAAGAATAGGTTCTTATTGCTGATAAAAATATCTTTTTCTTTTTGCACATGGAAAGGGTATTATGACCCTTATTAAGGCTCACATTCCAAAAGAGTTTATATAAATATGTAATTGTATTCTACACTATACAATTCTTAGTTTATACTAACAAATGTATGTACATAATGGATCAGGTGTTTATATCAAGCTCGCAACCTTGATTAAAGTAACATCACTGACTATTTGAAACCATAATATTAAATACGTGAGTCAATATCTGTAAAACCTTTGTGTCCATGACCGAAACAAATTTAGTAGACGACACTTCCAATCAAGCAAATTGCTTGTGAGACACCTGGGGGTGAGTGCGCATTGTAGTTTACTAAACCTCTCCGGACCCAACCTACCCCGCATTGATGCTCGGACACTTCATGGACTGAACTCCAATTGATCTTGTCTAGTCAAATGGAATTTACTTTTTACTTTTTCACTAGATTGAACTATCATGAAGTTGATGATAACAGTTCCCTTCCTCAACTCCTCCCCCTTGCTATTAAAGACTTTGCTATTCACAATTTCATTCACCTCCACATATCCTACCTTTGATTTGTTATTTCAATGATCGGGCCTGTTGGCTTTTGATGCCAAATAAATTTTTTAGTATTATTATTATTATTATTATTATTATTATTATTATTATTATTATTATTATTATTATTATTATTAGTATTATATTAATTTAAGTTTGATCAATGTTAAAGTGATTGTATACGATGACTGCGATAGGTCAAAATGCGTCCATATGTACATGTAGCGGTAATTTTGTCATGTTTTGCGATTAATTACAAAGCATGGTATTGACGGTCATTTCAAATTTGGAAACTGGATTTAAAGAAATTGATTAGATTCTATTGGAAAAATTTAGTTGAATTTTGAGAATTTGGATATTGAACAAATTATTAGCTTACATAGATAATTTAACATTTTATCAGTTAAATTAAAGCATGACAATACTGATAGAAATGTGTCAAATATAACATGAGCAATTGTTACACGTACCGACCAAAATATATAATTATTTAAGGAATTCTTTTACAAACTTTTTAGATTTCATTTTAAAATCGACTTTTGATTTCATCCATTTCGTATCCTGATTAATTCGGCGGTTTATTCAAATTAAATTTATTCAAATTAATTTAATTTTTTCTTTTTAAGGTTTTTGATTTACGAACTAACTTCAATGAAAGGGTCATGCACCTTCGTGATACCAAACGCGTTTTGCTAATAAAGCTTCATTTAATTAACCGTGAATTAGAAAATTTAAACAGCACTCTAGCTCCAAATGACTTTGGCGTTCGTTTGCGAATTCCAGAATTAATGGCTGATGAATATCCGGAAGGGTAAGCAGAAGAAGCTCACGTTGTAATTATTCTTAATCAATTAATAAATTTTTTGTTACCTTACTTTAATTCTGCTTGTGAGTTAATATTTTCTTGAGAATAAACCTCATCTTATTTCTTTCACTCTCCCATGCGATATTTTAAATAAAACGATAATTCACAATACATCTTCATTTGATAATTATTATATAAACCCTTAGCCAGACACATTTACAGCTTTAAAAGGAAGGTCAATTTATAATGGCAGTTAAGCACCTGGGAGGCGCTTACGTCTTATTTATGTAGAAATCAACCAGTTTCTAATCGCATTGTATTAACATACTCTATTTGAGAATTCTAGTAGTAAAGTCACCATATTTTATGCATTGCAATTGCTTTTAATTAGGGAATCTAACTGGTACTCCATAATGTATTTTTTCTAAATTTTGTTTCAAAATAACAGACCTGAAAGATATTTTATAACCGAAGAATACACCAAAATGAACATTTTAATAGCTCAATATAACTATCAAGCGGTTATGCATCTCGAGAAATAATTTTTGGCAGCGTCTATGTAAACAATAACTATAACTCGGTAGTAAATGTTCCTCAGTTCATGCCCCAGTCCATACAATTACGGCAGAAAATAAATGAGTGCAGAATGAGGATGGAACAGGTATATTTGATGATTTGAATATATATATATATATATATATATAAATTCCCATTAATTTAATTATATATATATATATATATATATATATATATATATATATATATATATATATATATATATATATGTGGAGTGTGTGTGGATGGTGTTTATGTGGATGGGGGGAGTGGTAAATAATAACCTTAAAATGATTTAATCTGAAGTTTTATAATTACTTTTTATATCAATTCATAGTGAATTTGAATACAGTCACCAAAGTTTACGTAAATTTGAAGCTGAGGAGGAAGAAAGGCGAATCAAAGAATTAACCGCTTTTGAGGAAGAAAATGAAAAACAGGGATTTCCATCTAAAATGCAAAAAATGGTAAGGAATTATGCAGGATCAAATATTTATCTTTTATGTAACAGCATGTTTTGCGAATCCATTTGCTGGATGTTTTACCAAAAGCGACACGTGTCCATTTATTCATTTAGCCTATATTTGTGTTCCTGTAAAATTTTTGTTCAGATACTTTTTATGTATTTATAACATTCATTGAGAAGTACCAGATAGTACCGTAGAGTTGAGTTCTCGTGACAAAATTGTCGCTTTTAACTGTGTTTTGCATAAATGATTAATTATTAATGTATACTTCAATTATGGTTTATTTATCAATTAAACTATATATATATATATATATATATATATATATATATATATATACCTATATATATAATCTCGTTAAGTGCCTGAAATTACATGCGCCACAAATGCAAATCTAATTTAATAACAAATAGAAAGTTTTTGTTGATGATATAACTTCACTATTGCTAAATATTCTTTCAGGTTACACTATTAAGTTTATTTACCCTTATGTTGTTAAAAATCTTCAATTTATATTAAATTCGTTTAATTTGAAATTTATTTAATAGGCGTGCTGTCAAAATATAGAATGAATTTAAAAGGCAACTGTATAGACTGATTGAGCTTGTACATGCATTCTGCATTGAACACTTTATGAGCTCTGGTAATAAATTTGTTCAAATATAACCTGAAGAATGAACCAAACAGCATAAACTTAAAGTATAATTTCGTGCACATCGTTTCGTGCTTACTGGCGACTCATCAGTAGGGGCCGGTATTACGCCCTTTATCCACTATATATTTGGGTGAGGAATGTGGGAAAATAATATGGTACAATCTCCTATACGAATGTGTAAACACGCAGTAGTGAAGCTAAATTCATATAAAGTCTTCGAAAATGTGACTTCAAAGCTAACTCACTATAAATAATGTATATACCGTGTCTGTTAAGGGAACCAACACTATGGCAATTGTGTCAGTTCCCGATACCAACATTATGGTACCGAAAATGTACATGGCACTAAATTCAAATCTATCGTGTTAGTACCATGTATCGACTCGGCAAACATAGTGTTAGTAATATTTACCATTTCGTGTACTGACACAATAGTGTTGGTACGTATTACAGACTCGGAATATTTATTATATATAGTGAGTTAGCGTTGAAGTCGCATTGTCGAACACTCTATATGAAATTAGCCACATCACTCCAGGTTTACACATTCGTGTAGAAGATTTTACTGTCCCATTTTCCCACTTAACTCTCCAAAATATACTTCGAGTAAAGGGCGTAATACCTGCTCCTACTGATGAGCCGCCAGTAAGCACGAAACGAATGTGTACGAGATTATACTTTCCGTTCATGCTGTCATTGGTTTATCCTTCTGGTCTTATTTGAACTATATATATATATATATATATATATATATATATATATATATATATATATATATATATATATATATATGTGTGTGTGTGTGTGTATTCTACTCTGCAAAAGTATCAATCTGGTATCTTTATGAACTAATTTTTTATGTTTAATTTACAGAAAATTGATTAAAATTCGATGCATGGTCTCAGATGTTTTACGATATATGTACGATTCTTACACATTATCCGATGAACAATCGCAAATGTTTGATATACTTCATAAGCTTACTTTCCTGTATTCAATGGATACATTTACTTTCTACTTGAGGATTATCGATAATTTTATATTTATTAATGAAATTCAATGGTCTAACAGATAGTACTACATTTTAAAAATGATACAGTACTCGGCATAATCCCAGATCTTGTTAAAATAGAAAGTAGTCAAAATGGTTGTTCAATGTTTATTTTAAAGATATTAAATCTTTCCTTAAAAATGTGCAGCTGGTACCTTTAATAGCGTCAAGCAAAATAGAGATAAGCTTTTTAAATAATCCAGGGTTGATCGCACGGATGCTGATAAAAGATATGTAAAACAAGTTTTAGAATTCCAGACAAACACCAATCCAGCTATTAAACTAGTTATTTAACAGCTAAATTATTATTAATTAAACGATACGAGGAGTTCTGGCCTTTGACGGTCACTATCAGAACATGATAGCAAATTTGTACAACAGCATTGATCGGTATTTTGTGTGTGACTGATTATACAGCAATTGGTTGGGATCAAATTATCGGCGTTTATTTCATATGAAATATAGTTTATTTTATCCTCTGATGTCGCACTGGGAATGTTCATATGTAAAATTTGATAATTTCACTTTATAACTGTACAATTAAAAAATTTCACCTTTAACTTACTCAACTAAAATATAGCTACTTTTGGTTTTAGCATTGAATTATATCGATTATCATTCATTAAGCCCAAAAAATATGCGTTTATTTGATTTTTTCATGATGAATTTTTCACTTTCTTTTGTTTCCATGCCTGAAAATTTGTTGTTGATTACGCCAATCAGATATGTATCAAACCAGATTTGTTTTTTACTATGATCAAGGTTGCGATCTTGATATAAGCACCTAACCCTTTAATTACTTACATTATTCAGTATATTCTTAAAGTTGTGTAGTGTAGAAAAGTAAAATCATCCATTAGACCGGTTTCGCCCTTATTGTGAACTCATCACATTATGGCCAGGATTTGCCGCGGACAGGACTTGAACCTGGGCATGTCTGTTTCGAAATCTGGTGCTCTAACCACTGAGCCATCCTGCCGCACACTACACTGCAAACAATTTTCAGTTATATACTAACTAATATAACTTGGTTAGTCCGTTTTCCCTTTAGGTGGAGCCCATATGGCATCCATTTAGACCCAAAGTTCCAACTAAACATCCCCAATCTGTCATTACTGAACAGACACCACACTACATGGGAACGTGGTATTGAAATGAACATTTATATAATTAAACATGCATTGGTTGCGCGGGCGGTGATAATAATTAATATAATCAAAGTTCCGGTCTTGATATAAGCACCGGACCCATTAAATACTTAAATATGACAGTATAAACTAAGAATTGTATAGTGTAGAAAAAGCAATTCATCTAGTAGACCGGTTTCGACTTTATTGGGACCTCATCATGTACTTGCCAGAAGTTTCCGCGGACAGAGCGCGAGCTTGGGCATGTCTGCTTCGGAATTTAGTGCTCTTACCACTGAGCCACCCTGTCGATTTGTTTTTATTTTTAACTTTATTCAGTGGTGTGTAAAAATTCTTCAAATGATTAATAAAAGAAGAATAGCGAAGATATCTTCATTTCCTGGCCGGGGAGAGCGAAGTGTTAAAATTATTTTAAAGTTTTTATACTTTGTTGCAGTCGTTGGACAATAGACAAAACTAAGCACTCAAAAGAAAGGCAAATGTAGTTCTATTTGGATGGCTAGTTTTTGCTTTGTTGCTCGAATTGAGATTGTTGGCATCACAACATGAAAGTTCCTACAAAAATTCAGCGAATTAATACTAGTCGCAGATATTGCTCGATTTCATAATTAGTAAATTTCTAGAATGTTTGTGCTGTGCGAGCGTCACCTTTAGAGTTTCTACGAGTTACACTCGTCGGTTGTCGCTTTGCACTATCAGTTTCGCAAAGATCCGATTGATCCACATTTCCAAGTACGCATCGGGTTCGTCTTTGTGGTGGCTGGCTAACGATTCATCCCTTACCTGCGAAGGTTTCAACATCGTTCATACTAACCACGCAGATTAGATCGTACCTCATTTCTTGTGGTCAGTATGCACGATGTTGAAGCCTTCGGAGAAAAGGGACGAATCAACACCCAGCCACAACGAAGACGAACTTGATTTCTAAGTGGCTGTCGATGCTCTATGCGAGCTGCTGAAAAGCGTCATCCTGGCTGTGTGCGGATAGTAACGTTTAATTAAGAAGCATCTCACAACTTTAATGTATTTGCTCAATTGTTTGTGATTGAAATGTGTCTTACTGTATGCAACTTGCTGTCTCGAATTTAATCCATTTTTATGACTGATTACAATAAAATGTCAATTAAGGACTTATTCTAATACCGCAAATATATTTAGGAAATTGTTACAACCACACTCGTACGCTTTGGTTGATTAATAACATATAATGAAAGTTTGTAGTCAATAAAATGAATTATAGTTGATGTAATATATTTATAGTATATATATATAGTATATATTTTCCAAATCACATATTTTTGCAAAATGCATATCGGATCAAATGAGGGATAGATGAAGCTTACAAAGGTTAATTACTTGTAAACAATCCTTATACTCATTTTATTTAATTGACCTTTTAGATTTAATTTTAATGAAATTAAGTATCTTTAAATGAGGTAAAATATAACAGTCATGATTGTATGGAATTGGTGACTCAAATCATGCTCAACTACTGAGCATTGTTTTTATTTACTTTATATATTCTACTTTCAGTAGCATTACGAATTTTTGTAAAAAATATATTTTAGGATGATGGATCTGTTCAGGGTTTTTCTTTCTCAACAATCAAGTTTCATGAACGCAGCCTAGATATAATGCCAGAAATTCAATTTGTGCCCATACCCAAACATTGCTATGCCAAGTGTCCTAACGAACCACTGCAATGTGTTAATGATTTAGTGCATACAGGTCACGAAAATTCAGAACAAAAGAAAGAAGGTAAGCAAATCGACGTAAAAATTTGCACTAATTTCACTAAAATTAAAGATAATGACTCTTACAACCGAACAACGTAAGTAATTTCCATTTATATGTAACTTGGCTTGCCCTTTGGTAATTGGTTGTTTACTTACCAGCATATGTTAACACAAGATAATGTTTGACAGACGGGATGTTCAAAATTTACCTAGTATATTTTTCGCCCCGTAAGCTTCGTACACTTTATTGATTTTAAATAATTTTAGAATTGTTTCCAAAAATCGTCTTCGATTTAAAATTTACTAGACCAAATATGAAAATTTAATAGAGGAATTAAAGAATTTAGTTTTATTTGAATCTTTTGTAATTTTATTTAATCTGCATAAAATTTCGCATGACGAATGTGTCTATAAATGATAATAAAACAGTGCTTTTTAGTTAAAAAAGATTCATAATACCTTTTTTACAAGGCATCGGACTATTTAACAAAGAAATACTTCATGAACAGGATGGATTTTTTCATATAACATTAGAAGAACATATTTTTCAAACGTTGAACCTACTAATAGAATATTGAATTAGGTCGTCTTTTAATTCAATGTTCATTTTTTATTCTTTTATTGAAATAAAAGCTTAGTGATTTAACATTGAAAAAAAAACTAAAACTGAATTTATTCATTGAGTTATTTATAAAACATTTGATCTTGTAATTTCTTGATTCATTACTTGACTGTATTACTTCAGTTAAACCCTCCTTGCTTTGATAATTTGCCGTTTCTCCTTTGTTACGTTCATTTGGCATTAAAATAATAATTTGTCTGATGTAAATCCGATAAACGTTTGCATTATCTAGTCGAATGGAATTACGATGGCATTATTGATAATAGATTTCGTTTTAAATAAATTTTCACTACTACAATAAATTAAATATTGCATAAGTTAGTTAAAGCAATTCATCTAGCAGTCAGATTTTGTCTTTATCTTCATGTACTGTCAATAATTTGTTGTTGATGGGACTCCACCGGAGCAAATTTGCTTTAGCTTTTAGGACTATTTACATGCATGCCGCATTCTACCCTTAAATTTATGTCAAATACTAACGTAAACTCCTGGTTATGCTATAATTTATCTGTAACCCATTTGGAATCTCTTAATACCTGTAGTTCTATCTTAGGTCTCAAGAGATTCCAAATAGGTTCCGCATGAAGTAAAGGTTAAACAAATTTATGAGTCGTCAAATAAATTCAAATTGGGTGTAATTTGCCGCGTGAGTGGCAGAATGGATAGAGTCCCAGACCCCAAAGCTAATTTTCCCTAATTGGAGTCCCATCAGCTGCAAATTCTGGGCAGTACTAAAAGAAATCCCACTAAGGAACATATCCTTCTACTTGATGAATTGATTTAATTAATTCATTTAATGTTTAATTTATACTGACAAAAATGTAGACCAAATCCTTCATTAAAGTTCAATTAAAATTATAAATTCCCCAAGTAGCATGGTGTCTGTGTCATAATGAAAGCTATTAAACAAGTAATGTCATAAAAAAATTAAAAGTAGGGTCCACCTGAGGAGAAGGTTAACAAAAGGCAATTGTCTTTAAATGACTTCAAATTGCGTGCGGTATGCCGGCCGTGTAGTGCCGTGGATAGAGTCCCATACTCCGAAGCAAATGTTCCTCAGTTCGAGTCTCGTCCGCGGCAAATTCTGACCAGATCATGAAAAGTTACAAATAGGGACAAAACCGGTTTACTGTATAAGTTTCATTTGCCATATTATTCAACGCTTAGTTTAAACCGTCAAATGCATATAATGTGGTTGGATATTATATTACGCTCGAAACTTTGATTTAAAAAAATTATATCACCACCTTAGCAAGAAATGATCGAAAAATTGGATAAATCTTCAATTTATTACCACTTCCTCAAGTATTGTATTGTCTGGTCTGTAATGACAAGTTTAGGGTTGGCTCGTTGGAAACTTGGGTCAAACGCGATGCCCGTAGGCTCCAATTAAAGGAAATTATAATTATTAAATAATCATTAAATAAGTGTCTAATTAACTTCAAAGTGTGTGCAGCATACGGCAGGACAGCGCAGTGGATAGGGTCACAGATTCAAACAAAAATTGGCTTCGGTCTGCCGCCAAGTTCTGGAAAGTAATTGAAGATTTAACAATAGGAAAAAACTGGACTGCTTGATGAATCGCCTTTGTTACTAGGCGCAATGTTGAGTTTATACTGCCAATAAATACCTAATATAAATCTTCTGTCAGAGTTCAATTCAATATAAATTCCTAAATTGGATTGGTGCATGCGTTTTGTTTGTTAGAACTTCAGGTTTTGAATACTTCGATATTGATTCACTTGAAGGAAAAGCTAACACAAATCGTAAGTTGGCGTTATGACTTAATCTATTATATGGTAAGGGACATTGTTTGTCTGTATAAATTAAATATTGCATAAGTTAATTAAAGCAATTCATCTGGCAGACAGATGTTGTCTTTATCTTCATGTACTGTCAACAAGTTGCTTTTGACGGGACTCCATCGGAGCAAATTTGCTTTACCTTTTCTGACTCTATGCGTGCATGCTGCATTCCTCCCTTAATTTTAAGTCATATACCAACGTAAATTACGGGTTACTCTGTACTTTATCTGTAACTCATTTAGAATCTCTTAAGACCTGTAATTCTATCTCAGGTCTCAAGAGATTTCAAATAGGTTCCTCGTGAAGAAAAGGTTAGAAATCTATGAGTCATCAAATGAATTCAAATTGGGTGTAATTTGCCGCACGAGTGGCAGAATGGATAGAGTCCCAGACACCAAAACTAATGTGCCCCAATTCGAGTCCCATCAGCAGCAAATTCTGGTCAGTACTAAAAGAGATCCCACTAAGGAAAAAATCTTTATATTAGATAAATTTTCTTAATTAATTCATGCAATGTTTAATTTAAATTGACAAAATATATACAAATCCATCATTAAAGTTCAATTAAATTTATAAATTCCCCAAGTTGCATGGTGTCTGTGACATAATGACAGATCTGGTGTGGCTAATAAACGAGTTATGTCATTAAAAATCTAAAAACAGGGTCCACCTGAGGAGAAAGTGCACAAGAGGCAATGGTCGTTAAATGACTTCAAATTGCGTGTGGTTTGCTGGAAGCGTAGTGCAGTGGATAGAGTCCTAGACTCCGAGGCAAATGTTCCCCAGTTCGAGTCTCGTCTGCGGCAAATTCTGGCCATATCATGAAGAGTTCCAAATAGGGACAAAACCGGTTTACTGTATAAGTTGCATTTGCTACATTATTCAACGCTTAGTTTAAACCGACAAATGCATATAATGTATTTGGTTATTATATTACGCTAGAAACTTTGATTTAAATAATTTATATCACCACCTTCGCAAGAAATGTTCGATTAGTCGGATAAATCTTCAATTCATTACTACTTCCTCAAGTACCGTATTGTCTGGTCTGTAATGACAAGCTTAGGGTTGGCTGGTTGGAAACTTAAGTCAAAAACGATTCCCGTAGGCTCTAATTGAAGGAAATTCTAATTATGTATTACATATGTGACAAATTAACTTCAAAGCGTGTGCAGTATATGCCAGGATAGCACAGTGGATAGGGTCACAAATTCAAACAAAAATGTGCTTCGGTCTGCCGCCAAGTTCGTGACAGTAATTGAAGATGTTGAATTTATACTGCCAATAAATACCTAATATAATTCTTCTGTCAAGAGTTAAATTCAATATAAATTCCCAAATTGGTTTGGTGCCAGCGTTCTGTTTGTTAGAACTTCAGATTTTGATTGCTTCGAAATTTGTTCACTTGAAGGAAAAGCTATCCCAAATCGTAAGGTGGCATATGACTTAATCTAGTATATGGTAAGGGACATCGTTGGCGTAGTTGTTAGAATCGCAGACACTAGCAATTTCGCCCATTTCCACTCCCATTGGCGGCATATTCTGAACAGTACCTCAAGAGTTTCTTATAGGAACAAATCCGACCAATTGAATGAACTCCTTTGCTAACTGATGCAATGTTTAGTTTATACTGTTAGAACATATAATCTAATAATCAAATAAATATAGCTTCCCCAAGAGTCAGGTATCTGTTGTAAAAGGACAGGTAGGATGTAGCTTGTTAGATCATTAAGTCTTTGGAGATTAAAAATAAGTTCCACCTGAAGGAAAGACTAACCAGAAACATAATGTTGTATATATCTTATAATTAGGTGTAGTAACTTTCACGAATTATGTAGCTGATTGGGTTCCAGACGCTGAAGCAAATGTGTCCAGGTTCGTGTCCATTCCTCGGGAAATTCTAGCCAATACCACAATCGTTCCCAATACGGAAAAGTTGTCTGCTGTATGAAGTCCCTTTGCTAACTGGGGTAATGTTTAGTTTATAAGGAAAAAATATGTAATCAAAATTTTGCGATTATACTTTAATTTAATAAAGTTCAGTGTTTTTGGCTACTTTGTTAAACTCGCTAGCCACCAATGCACATACAGTTATTTCAAGCAATTTTAAAATCTATTACCATTGTTGTATATAATCAAAATTACCGGCAAGCTGGACCGTGTTTCCAAAA
>JAQBSW010008799.1:0-32149 GCA_029291075.1 Eudiplozoon nipponicum
TTGTGGCTAATGCTACGCATTTGCTGTATTCTCTTTTTTCATGACAATAGTTAAAGTTCGATATGCAATTAACTACTTTCTGTTCATAATTGGGACTGCAAAATTAGCTTAATATTAATATTCTTCGGACTTTATTCCTTTTATTTATACACGAACATGCGTTCACTTTATTTTACTTTAGCTGATGTTAATTGCTCTGCTTCAAGTGATCGGCAATTGTCTCTTAAATCGGTTGTTACACATCGTTCAAAAGAAATTGATGATGAAAGTTTAACCGAAATTATTGCTGATTCAATGGCTCACTGCACTGACAGTGATTGCGCATTATGTGAAACTAAAAAGAATATTTTGCATGATCTTGTTAGTATAAGTTCTCGTTCTTTCGCGGCAAAGACCATGGCCTCGGTATTGCCAGTTCATTGCTGCAAGGTTTGTGGTAGACCAGAAGATTCGGCTAACGCTAAGGCCGGTGGCCGTGTTCTTTTCAACTTGCCTCTGCCTGACCCTCTTCTTAGGTTGCCATCTTGTTCACTCACCGGGAAAAGTTCGGCTTTAAAGTCAAAAATTAAAGCAGAAGCTAGTTTGTTGTCAAATGCGAATGAGGCCTGTACTAGTGCTCATCGAGGAGCATTCACTAGGTTGCGTAGACGCTTTGGAGTCCGCTCTTTAAGAAATTCAATAATGAGTAGCGGAAATAGCTCCAGTACAAGTGCTGGCAGGACGTCTAGTCCTGTTGGCACCGTTGATTCAGAGGTTTCTAGCGAATCATTTGTTGACGCTCAGCCGGCTCAAGTAGTCCCATCAACTACCATTTATGCTGAACAATCAATTATTAATAACGCTGGAGATGAAGATTTTGAAGTTGTTTCCGATGAGACTGGCCAACTTGAAGATGATGAAGATGAACTGGACGGAGCGGGTGATGAAAATGAGAACGATGCTGATGACGACGAGGACTATGACTTGTTTACTCGGTTGATGAATATGTTCACCCACTCGGACAACATTTGTTTAACTGATGATGGTGATGATATAAAGGAGGAGGAGGAGGCGACAGATTGTGATAATTCTGGGTCTGGTTCATCTAAGCGCAGATCATGGCTTTCAAAGACTCGCGGGAAGCGCTTAAGGGACAAGATTCTTGGTGCTGCAGCTGGTGCCACATCTTCTAAAAAAAGGTAAATCTGTGTACTAAGTATAGGTTGTGTTTTATTTTGCTACAATTTAATTAGTTGTGTATTTTAATGATTGAGCCAGGCAGTCAATGGTTTTTAGCTGCGCTACTCCACCGAGAATAATAGAGCCAGACACACAGAGCTAACTGCACTACTATAGTGATGATTGATCCAATCATTTAATGCTGTCTAGCTGCTCTACTAGAACGCGGGCGATTGAAATATGCAGCCACACCTGTCTAGCTGCAATACTATAATGATGTTTAAGCCAGTCAGTTTTTGCTCTCGGACTGCACTAATAAAATGCTAGCTTTGTTTATGGTAATCTCTCGTAATGCTGTGTAACGTCGATCAATGATTAAAAACTATAGAATACTGAAAATTAATTTTCGTTTCCAATTGGTATTAACCCTTCGTTCCAGACTAGTCTTCCTTCATGTAGCATAATTTTTCATGTATTCTTAATTTGCTGCTTCACAAAAATAATTTTGCACATTTTTTGTGTTTTCAATTTATTTTATACTTTTGCTTTATTTTGTGTTTCTCACATCAGCTGCAAAAAGGAGCACAGTGCGCTAATGTACATCTGTCAGAGTTGTTTTGCTCGTATTCAGCTTCCCGGCTGGTTAGCTGTGGCTCTTTATCTACAGGAGTCACACAACGCATTGTTCAACTCAATGCCTGACTGTAATCAAGAGGCAGAGTCGTCTAACAATAATCGCTCTGACAAATCTGCATCTCTAAGTGAGATCTCAACGTCTCGTAGTGGAAGACGCATCAGTGCAAGTAAGCGTTTTGCTTCTATTCATGCGGTCATTGGTTTCGTTTGGAGGCATTTAGTTTATCTCTTTAGAACACAATATTAGCTCTTTCTGTGGAAAATTTCTAAAACTCGCCAATTGTTTCCGACCATCCTTCTGTGACATCAATGTCACGTCTAATTAAATAACACCATTCGCGTTGGCTGGTTGGCTAGGATTGTTTTTGTTTTGCATAAGCTCAAATATTGACGCATTCGGTCGCCTGAACATTCCACAATGTTCCCTTATCAAGAGCAACTATTGTACAATAAAATCTGTAGGAGTCTCGCGACTGAAAGAATTCATATGGGAGGTCTACTGCATTCTACCTTATAAGCAAAGGCGCCAAGTGAGTGACCTAGATGATAATTTTTATGTGACTATGTATTTTTCTGAGGCACAGAAGATATATGAAAAGCCTATTAAGTAATTATTTATTTGTGGCTTTTTAAATAAGCTATCTGTTCGTGCTTGTCTAATATTAATTTTTCTTATGTGCTATCTTTCTCTCTACAAACATCAGGTAGTGTGTTGAGCAGTATTAAACAGCTGCGAAGTCATAATCCAGGTCAACGACGTTCGGAACGTCTGGCCAAGCAATCTGTCATTAAGGGTTCTGATGATGATAGTTCAACGCAAACATCCAATATTGCAGCTGATATATTGGTAAATGCTAATCAAAGTAGTTCGATTAGCCGTAATGATGCAATGAAACATGAAGCTGACAGACGTGAGATTTTGTTAAGTCACCTACTACGTATGTCTCGTGTCACACCTGAAATGCGTCTTTTTGATAGAATGCTTCTGGTAGGTTTAGTAATATATATATTGAAATTTTTATGCAGGATTATATATTTATATTTTCTCAATATCAACTAAACACCATTTAAGGTAACAAATAGACCGATGATTTCTTTTTTGAAACTTGTAAATTACTTAAATGCATTTTGGTTGCGCGGACGGTGATTACATTTACTATAAAATGGTTGAGAACTTGATATAAACACTTGAACCATTAAGTACAAACATCTGTAATATAGTGATAACAGATTGGAGACGGTTAGTTGTAACTTTGGGTCTAAATGAATGCTATTTGAGCTCCACCAAAAATAAAAAAAGACTGATCGTGTTACATTAAATAGTATATGACTGAAAATTGTGTTTAGCGTGCGGCAGGGTGGCTCAGTGATTAGAGCACCAGATTCTGAAGCAGACGTGCTCAGGGTCGAGCTCTGTCCGCCTCAAATTCTGTTCAGTACGTGATGAGTTCCCAATAAGGACGAAACTGGTCTACTGTGTGAATTGCCTTTTATACACTAAACAAGTTTTAGTTTATACTGACAGATATATGTACTTACTTGGTCAGGTGTTTATATCAAGTACGCAACCTTGATTATAGTAAAGGTTATTACCACCCGTGTTTCATATTTTTCTGTTTGATAAATTCCTTACTTGCTTTGTTTCGTGTAGAAATTCGTTATTCTATACATATTATGTTAGGACCGCCTGTTTATTGAAACATCTTATTTTTTAATTAAATTTTCCGTTTTTACTATAATTTTGTTTTCAATCCATTATTGCTATTCGATCTCTTCTTAAAAAAGTTAGCATGTATTTGGATTGAAGTCTATTATCATTTTATAAACAGTTTCTGGTGTAATTTATTAATTGAATTAGCGTCTAATCAAGATTTTTTTATCGTTCATTCACGCCAGAATTTGATGAAGATTGGTGATTTGTAGAGTATTGCATGTGTTTTATGGTGAATAAACTGGTTTGTGTAGCACGTGTGCAAATGCTACTTATGCGACATGCTATTATGCAGCTTCTAATTGATCACTGACACAATGGAAACTAGCTAGCGTCTATTTCAGTATAAATTCACGAAGCTGATCGAAAAAGGTCAAAATTTCTTTATTGTTTTCTTCATTGTTTAAAAATATTGCATTCGGCCCTCATAACGAATCTCGCAGTTATGAGAGTGAAATATTGGCTCACCGAGCACTAGTTTCATTGACTTGATGGATCGGAACCACGAATTTTTCTGTTTTATTTAATTAATTGTAATTGTGGTTTGCACCGTCCAGCTGTTCAACATTTTTGAACATACTGTTTGTAGCGGAGAGCTAATAAATATGCAATTATGTATTGTGTAAAGCTCATTTTAGTATATTAATTTTTCTTTAGCTTACTATATTGTGCGCATTCATGCCTTTCTCTTAATTTTCCGAACTCTTAGTTCTGGTTTATTTCAGGTATTTGTTCATTGTATTATTATTTTTAATTTCTTTTGTTTTTTTAGGTGGAAACGACGTCCGAAAATGGTGCTAATTCGTTAACTCAGTTTAATTCAATCCGTTCGGCTTTATATCCGCACATGGTCAGTGAGTTGGTTCACAAGAGCGGTGCTTCTTCTAGTACTTCGATTAGCAGTGATGTTACTAGCACAACTCGCGCGCGGGCTTCTGACCAACGTAATTGCAATAACACAGTAGAGAAAATCCGCTTGGCGTTGTATGGCAGGGCAACATCGCCTCTGCCTCTGGGTGCTGCGATGCCAAAACCAACTGCTACAACTGATATTCCCACTTCCACAACAACTACCAATCATTTCGGCATTAACACCACCTTTTCATCTTTGGGTGGTTTTAGTCCACCACAGATCAGTGACCTAATGGACTATAGTCTATCCTCGTTGGCATTAACTGGTGCTGCTTATCAACAAGGAGCTACGGGATGCTCTATTTCACAAGCGGCACATACATCTTCATTGGCTTTATATCCACTGACGGAATACGGTATTCTGCCATTATCCAGCACTAATATTGGTAGTGCTGCCTCGGAGCAAAACGCTATCGATTCTGCCAGGCAACTACCGGTAAGCTTAACAAGCTTATTACTTCTAAATTTTATTTATTGCTTCGTTAACTTTGTCATTGTCTAATTTTTTCATCTTTACTTTCAAGAGCCATGTGTTTCTGCTGTTCCTAATGGGGGATTGAGATTGTTTTAGTCTAAACTGTCCTCATTAGTCTGCCTAGTATGAAATGCTTTAGCATTACCAACTGGTCATAATGGCTGACAGACCATCACATCAACGGTACGATTTAGACTCCAATACTAACCATTATCGTGTGATTTATATAGTAAAGTTTTAGGCAATGAAAATCCATTTAATAATAAAATGTATGTTTATCGTGGATAATGGACGATTTATTTCCAGAATACTCAAACAACGATTGTTCATTTATTGACATTCTTGATTTCTATTTAAGTGTATGAGGACCAGTATGATTCGCAGTTTACTATTTCTTGTTGGTTGTTAATTGCGTGGTGCATATGTACGCAATTAACCCGCCATTATCCACAATGAGTATTAAAATATTTTATTTGGTGTTCCTCGAAGCCACTATTGCGTTGTGCTTACGTTTTCATTTCTAGTTCCAGAGGTCATGGTCAGAAGTTAAAAAAAATAACATCCAAAGAAGATGCGATGTCGAAAGATGCTTTATCATTCAAAGAAAAATTAAAGAACTATTGTTATTAAATGTTTTATTTTCTAAATATTTTTTAAGATATTCAAAAACAATGGACATATATATATATATATATATATATATATATATATATATATATATATATATATATATATCGGTAAGAAGCTAAAGGCTTTTTGCATCAGATAGCAAAAAAAATTTCTCCAGCTGACGAGTTTCTTCTCTATTGAGAATTTTTAAGGTATCATATAGATTTTGATGCAGACACGGCTCGAACCGTAGAAAATTTGCTTCGGATATCGGCTAGATAATTAAGCTTGTTTAAACGAGGCATAAATTGTTCAAAATAATCTCAAGTTTGTAATCTGATTTCACCATTAAACGTGCCCTATCATCGTGGTTATGTTGCTCAGATCTTCATTCAGCTTCACGATTGTTACATTAGTACCGCGCTATAATGCTATAGACGGGAATTTCATTGTGACTCGTCTGACAATCTGAAAAAATCTTTTAGTATTTTGAATCTGTCGACGAAAATATATTTAGTTTATACTCAACAAACGTGCTTGTCCTTATCATATCACACATTTCATAAATTGGCAAATTACGCGTAAAAACTAGCGTCGCTACTTGCCTACCGGACGGGTGCTTTCGTTTGTCCGCCAACTAGTGGTTGCAACACGACCACGAACAATTGCTGAACTGAGAGCTGCTCAACTCAAATCTTGTAAGAGTAGTTCCGGTCCCACTGGTGTGAGCGTCGGCGCAGTAAGCTCTGTTAGTGGCGCCAGTTCGCACACACTGAGCGGAACATCTCTGACAGGAGCTGGAGTAGGCATGTCCACTGCATCCTTAGCTTCTTCGTCTCGTTCAAGATCGAACAGATTCGCGGCTACTGGATCGTCTTCTGGGCTGGCCACTATCAGTGGCAGTGGTGTTAGTACAACTCGTGTTACCGGTACTCCTAGTACTGCTTCGAGAGGTGTCGAAGCGGCCATGAATCAACTTGGTTAGTTTATGATTGTTAGTATTAAATTTTTTGTGCTCTAATGATATTTCGTTAAATTTATCTTTGCATAGTGTCTGAGTTTTTTATCTTTCCTCTTACAATTCATAAGCTATAGTCGTGTTATTTTGAAATGCCCACTGTCTGGCATACGTTACTATATCATAGTGTAAACCTTTTCTAGCATGTGTGCTAAGTGTATGTTGTTATTATTTAATACACCAAATCATTTAATGTTGAACAGCTTTAAAAACTACTGGATAACTACAGGTCCAGATTCAATAGATGTTTAGCTATTCTTTTTTATATATTACATAGACATACAGTTGAAAACGATGTATTTTACGGCTCTTGGCATCTAGCAATAAGTTCATGAACCTCGTCCTGATTTTACTGCGGTTGAGTCTAGAGAGCAAACAAGTCTTCATTGGTGCTTAGAGTAGCTTTGAAAATATTCATCAATCCTATCATAGTGCACGTCGTATAACGGAGATGAAACACAGTAAGAGCCGAATAGAATACATTCCAACCGTGAAATTTCTTTCCAATATTTTGCTAGGTGTCTTCAGTACTAATCTTCCTTTAGATATGGCTTAGACGTTTTCTCTTAAAACTGTTGAACCTGAACTACAAAACAGCAGAAGTTGATTTTCCATAGTAATCTTCTGAAACTTGTTCCGTTTTCGGGCGTGCAAACCAGGTGCTAAAGGATTCGTAGTGCTCCGTTCTTCGATGGTTTGCCATGCAAAACTGACTGAAACCGTCTACTCCGATCACCTTATTTCGAAGTACCATAGAACGCCTTCGCTTCCCACATTTGTTAGCGGGAACAGGTTCCCTCCTACGGGCCAGTGGTTGGACTTTGAATTTTAGTGGTTGTTATAGATACATGCCGTATGTCTTTATGTGTGCCAGTAGCTCAATTCTGATATCACTTCAAGGCTATGACAACCACGAGAAGCCGCGTTATGTTAAAATCAAAGTTGTTGAAAGTTGGAAACATCCTGGAGCACGTAATCTATGGAATAACAAACTTTAATGCATTGCGGATTTAGTTAATCAATTGATAGATATCGCTAGCAAAATGATTTTCTGATTGAAATTTGAATACAAAATAGGTTTATCTATTTGCCGGACTACAATTAGCCATATTTCCTGCTTGTGTGTATGCTAAATTCATTTAGCAAATTGCTTAGCGTAAGTAATCATGCTATTATGAATAAACGTAATATGAAATATATGTATCGTACAACTTTGATTGGCGGTAGAATGACGAAATTTTAATTTTCTCTTTTGTGCTTACAAGAAATTCAAGACGAGCTAAGCGCTGCCTTGTCCAGCTTGTCCTTGCCTAGTCTCGTCGATCAGCTACTACTTTCCAACCCAACAACGTCAGCATTGGGCGGAGCTCCGGTTGATTCTCTTGGACATAGTACTACTTCGGGTATTCGGTTCTCTCTAGGATCTGGAGCTGCATTGTCTAACACGACTAATAAGCAGACAGCGGCATGCTTTGGTCTTTTGCAAGATGCAGGACTATTGGGCAATCAGACTGCCAGTGCCTCGCTTATTGAATCGATTGACTTACTTCAATTGGGACTTACCAGTCTGCAATCTAGACTAGACAAGTTAGGTCGTGAATTGCGTGCTCCTGGTGGCATTATGTCGCGACTGCTTGTTGACCTGGCGGTTGCCGACAATAAATTGCGACCACGGAAACATCGACGTCATTATGATGGAGCAAATTACTACAATATGTCTGAAAGAGAAATACAGACTAAAAAGCAGTTAAGTGATGTACCCCTTGATCAAAGGTTGAGTGAAGACGAGACTGATTTATCAAAGCGGCGAAATGTTAAACAAGAATCACGAACTGGTCGAAAGGAGCGTGCGGATGAAGAAGGAGTCAGAAAGCGTAAAAGCTGGTCAAGTACTGACAGTTCAGTTACTGCCGATGCCAATGAGATTGCACAGTTGACTTCACATCGTCAAACCAGCGAAAGTCGTGCAGACCGTCTGCAAATAACTGATGATTTCACTAGAAACCGATTTGAGTGCGAAGATGACAGTGTAACTGCACATTACAATATAAACGGTGTTAATGGAAGGGCGCAGAAGCGAAGAAGGCAGTTAAGCGTGAAAAATACTACAGGTGGGTCACGTTACTATGTATACTTTTGTAATTTGCATGGCCTACTAAATGCTTGTATTTGTTTCAACTCAAGCAAAATTAAAAGTCTTAGATCGAAGCGCAGTATCAATTTTAGTTTACCCAGTTAACGAATATATGACTGTTTTTGTTCAAATTTTGTATGTGTTTCATCTTTATTAACAATTATAAAATTGAAAATAAAGCCATTTTGTGTTTATATGTACGCTCGCAACTAAACTTGGTCTGGGATTTGAAGAGGGCTCTCATGACTCAACGAAAACTGCTTCAGATATACGCTGTGATTTTCCGCCATGCGGTCGAGCGGCACGGTTCTCGAAGGAAATGCATCCAAGACGAAATTATACAGAGTCTGAGGCCATTGGGAAAAGTCGGTATGTGCGAGCAGCTCTGCGCTGCGTTGAGCGGCGTTCCAGATTAGCCGTTTGGGCAGCCAAGTGTGAATGGCGTACTGTTCGTTATGTTGTCGCTTATACACTGGTTGTCTGGGAGAAAGTAAGTATTTAGTTATAAAACGTAATTTGCATTATTTGATAAACATTTTTTATTAAAAGGCATTTGTGTAAACTAGCAGCTCAAATTACGGCTTCATATTATGCAGGTACACATTGATTAGCAAATTTTATTGATAAATAAATCATGTGTAGAAGTATACATTTATTATAAAGCAGGTTTGTACAACACAGTTATATAGTCAATTGTAATAAAGCGAAGGAGATTGGATAAAACACATTATGTAACAACAAATAGGAAGCGAGAAACGTGCATGCTGAGGCATGCACAAACGTGTGTGTACACACATACTTGCGCGCACAAACAATGACCTGTTGATATTCAAATCATTTAAGGCCTTTCTTTGTTTTAGCTTTTAAGAACACTTGGAAAGCCGCATGATTTGGAGAGTTATTTTCATGACCAATGTGTTCAGCTATTGCGGAAACGTTTTCCAACATGCCGGCCATGCGTAGTCTAAAATTTCTCCATGTTGATAAGAAAATTAATTTTCTGTGTGCGTTAATCGATAGTAATTACCTATCATTCTCTATGGCTGCAAGTCATCGAAAAATTCTCCTCGTTATGTGCACTAAAAATGTTCAATTCACCTTCAATGGTCCATATATCACACAAGTCGATGGAATAGAAATGGGCAGTTCGTTAGAAGGTCTACCAATCGATGCCTGCATGCTCTATCTGGAAACGTAAAAAATAGAACCACTTACTAAAATATACTGATATACATATCTGAGGTATGTTGATGATATCGTCCTAATCATACATGAAGATGTCGAAACCAATGACATGCTTAAAAATTTTGACAACTTGGACCATCAAATTCAATTTACCTACGAGTGTGAAAACCCTCAATCTAGCCTACTATGTTTTCTTCGCGTATTACTTTTGAGAAAAGAAGATGGCAGTTTCAAATGGTAAATATATCAAAAGCAGACAAGGACTAGACAGTTCATCCATTTAAACAGTGCTCTCCCAGTTTCACAGAAGAGAAATTTGATGCGCAGTTTATCCTATAAAATGAAGAAAATTTGTTTTGACAAATTTCAACGTCAAGAATTGGCGGTGCTAAAAGACTTTATTAACAACGGGTACCCCCCAAAATGTGTCCTTCTATTTATTTCTAAATTAAAATTATAAATGCATAAAAATGGCTGAAATAAAAATAATTGTACATGAACATTAATTAATGTTCCATATCACATTTTTTCTACCAGGCTCAAGGTTTTATTGTCAACGAACCACTAATAAACAAGGGTTTAAGTTTTAGGTCGAAACTTATTTTGGCTTATGTACTCATAGTTGCAAGAACTAGCATGTTCATTAGCGTATGAGGCGTGACTCACCTATTAGGAATTTTAGGATCAGGAGGATATGACAAACTTAGCATGAACAGAAGATATAAAATGGTGTACACGCGTTTCATGCCTGTCAGCGGCTCATCAGCAGGAGTCGGTACTACGCCCTATTCCCACTATATATTTTGTCAAGAAATATTTGACAGTGTGGTGGCGCAAATTTATATTGGGCTTGAAGCTTGGCGCCTGCTTCCACTGATGAGTCATCAGACAACACAAAAAATAATGTGCATATAGAATTTTACCTTCTATTCATGCTGATTTTGGCATGCGCTCATGGTCCTATTTTATCCAACATTTTACTAAATACGCAATACGTAATACTTAAGTGCGTTCAATAGTTAGAAGAGAAATTATTATTTGCTGCTGTTAAATAGGTTTTATGAGGATTTATTTCATGTAATTGATTTTCTTATTCTATCTTGTTTTCTTTTAAATTTATTTCTTTTGCTCGTGACCACGTAGTTTTTGCGTTGCGAGGACACAAGCAAGCATTTCTTCAATCAAATGTCCGATCGACACTTCTTGGGACTTGGCTACCTTTTGCGTACTAGCCTAACAGCACACGCCAGACACGCAACTGTTCGAGCTTCGCACGACAAACAACGAGCAGAGGAAGGCGACGCTGATTCCTCGCCGTGGTGGTGGCAGATGTTTTTCCGACCGCAATTGAAATCTGACGTAGATCGAGCCGTCAAAAGTAAAAATGGTACTTGTTATAGATTTCTAGCCAGTATGCTGTTACTCTATTCCCACTCAAACGTTGGTTATGTGCGAATAAATTTGATTACGGTGTTTCATAATTTATACTTATGTTGAAAGATTTTTATAGCTTATTATAAGGAATATTCCTTGTCCAAAAACTTCTTCAAACCGAATTCCATCTTCTGGCCTGCATGTTGTAGGTCTGATCTCAAGTATCAAGGATAGAAGCAACGGCGTTGGATGGTATTCCAAATCAGGATGCTCCATACAGATAGTACTCTTCAATAATCAAGTTAGGACTATTGCGACTTCAAACAAATATAGACTTCTTTTTCCATTCTGCATTTATTCCTTCTCTTTTCTCTTCTCAAACTAAAAATAATGCTCTTTTATTTGCTATGAGTATGGTGGATATTAGCCAAATCATTGACTCCAATGTCGGTTTTACAAATATTCACATGGTCCAAGTAAACTACAATTTAATCATCATTGTCATGCACAATCATACGCAAGCCAATAGTAACTAATGTTTCACTGCCACATTACTGTAAGAGAAACACAAAAACAAGAAATTTTTTTAATAAATAACGACAACAATAATCATTTATACACATAAATTATTATCGAGATTTATGGGAGAGCACCTAGTATCTATGAGTATATTTATCTAGATAGCACAGAAATGAAGCAAACTAAACATAATTATAAATAATCTGATAACTGATCAAACGTGTCATCTTGATAGGTTGGCTGAGCGCGTCTAAGATCAACTTTCCTGGTCCTCTAATTAAGCCATGATTCCAGAAAGTAGGCATGTATAAGACGTATGAACGTCGTTGACAGGTTTAAACATTTGGTGGCTGTATCATTAATTCAGGCAATACTGTTGACGAGGTTATTATGGGAATCGTGAAAGCTAGAGCAGCTTTCTCCAACCTTCACCATTTATGGAGATCGATGAGTATCCCACTTCGCCTTATAGGTCGTGTGTATAATGCATTTACCTGCGCATGTAACACTTTTTCGTGTGGAGTCGAAGATCTTAGACGCTTACACACATTCGATCACTGTTGTATGTTAGGCACAGCTCACATAGATCATCTGCATCGAACAAGCAATGCCGACATCTGTAGACGTATTTTAGTTCTGTCAAAAGGTGATCTTCGTTAGATCAATTTCACTTTCTCAGTCACATTTTACCTATTCCTTCAATTCGTGTGCCCAGTAGAACATTATTCTCTCAGCCAGTTCTAGATTAACGTAAGGAAAAAGGTGTACATATTTGTCAGCTAAATTGAGCTAAAATAAAATAGGATGAGTTCCACATGTGTATTGTAGTTCCGAAAATGAAATTCTGCTCGATATGTCATCAAACCGAGCTCAATACGATTCTCGTTACAGATTTTAGCATAATCATCTTAACTTTCTTTTCCTTGTAAGACCGAGCCGATTGCAAGTTTAGGTCATTCTTATGAAGTGATAAAAAAATATTTATTGCTGATTTAGTCTTTCCTTAAATCTGACTTGGCCATGATGGTGTGTGTGTAGTTTTATTTAAATTTTAATCATGGTTATATGCCGATGAAGTATCAGTTGTATTGCTGTTGATGATGATGATGATGATGAGGAGGAGGAGGATGATGATCGCGACTAGTAATTCGCTCGTTTGCGTATACTAATATACGTATTACGACTCCAACCATCTACCAATGCCTGCCTTAGTTGCCTGGTAAGCTGGATGTGCAAATGAATTTCTCAGACATTGCGCCAGCCAACGCAATCACTGCTCCCAAACTGAATAACCCCCTGGAAAATACTACCTTTGATGAATGCATCTTGCCATTCATTTGACAATTAACTAAACTGAATTGAGCGAATGCATCGATTTAAAAATGTACCCTGTCTGTAACTAACTGTAGTTGATCATTTGTATGTACAATTTGCCAAAGGTAGCTACGCAGAAGCCTCTGTGTATAGAAAT
Source organism: Eudiplozoon nipponicum (assembly GCA_029291075.1). Lineage (NCBI taxonomy): Eukaryota > Metazoa > Platyhelminthes > Monogenea > Mazocraeidea > Diplozoidae > Eudiplozoon > Eudiplozoon nipponicum. The sequence continues at coordinate 13,203 of JAQBSW010008799.1, forward strand.
CTCGACTAAATCCGATCCGCAAGATTCCAACGGAGAGTCCAGGTAGGCGAGTTCGGTAATAACGCTTTTATATTAATGTGCAAAAAATTTATCAAACTGCCTTTTTACTGTTCTTTCTGTCTTAATCTTATATATATAGTTTTAAAACTTTCTAATATAAATTTAAACTTTCTTACAGATCAAGCTAAATATGTTGCTGAACAGAATATACCTTGTCTCTGTTCCGGTGGCTCTGCCTCCGATGGCTCTACGTCCACGCGTTCTTCAATGAATGGCAAGCCAGGAGCCGGACTTTTCCACCTTCTTGAGGTGGTCACCCGCGAGGCTATAAGTCAAGACGCTGCGGTGCTATGGCGCTTATTGGTACCCTCTCTTCATCTTCGTACTTCGTCAACTGTTCAACGAATGCATAGTAACAATGTGGCGGCAAAAGAACTCAGACTGCATCCTGAGCTGGAAGAAAACACGAAGTTGGAGCCTTCTCTTCAAACAAGTCTTTTGTGGGAGGTAAGCCCTGTTTTTATTGTTAGTCTAGTTTTTTTCGTAGGGTTATATATCTCGTTCCTGTATGTATAAACTTGTTAGGCATTTATCCGTATGTTTATTCATTTATTTATGTAGGTTTATATTTTTTTCTATTTATGTATGTATGTATATATCCGTTTATGAATGCATTTTGTGCATGCACATGTTAGGCTTGCTTCACTGAATTGTTCCCTTTAAAAAGCCGACTTGTTGCGCCACGGTTAAATGCATCTACAAATGTCAATGCCAGAAACCATAATAAACACTACCTTTTTGTCGTATCTGCGTATGCTCCCACTGATTGCAACACCGACGAGAGCAAGGACGCTTTTTACTCCAGACTAAACTCTATAATAAATAGAGCAAGAAGTTCAGATGCAATCTAGGTTGCGGGTGATATAATGCTCAAGTTTGGCGGTTAAGTAACTCAGAAATTCATTTAGGTGGAAGATATACTTTAAGCTCGGTGTGTAACGATAATGGTGTGCGAATATTGGATAGCTGTGTAAAATTTATGGGGATGCGCGAAATTAGGCGCAAAATTTTAGTTAGCTTGGCTTATAACAATACTCGTAGATTTGTAAGGTGCCAAAATAAGTGTACCAGATAGGCCGTACCTGAAGCGTTCGCATCAGGTAATAGCCGATATTTATTCCAACTTGTTGGCGCAGCAGGTCAGAGAAAATTAAGAGATAGCGAAACTATAAATACCATCGTCTAATAATTGATAGGCGAGCTGAAAACTTTAAAGACAAATTTTCTTGGGCACCTGGGTCATTACAGATTCCTGAAAGTAGTTCCGTATCAACAATAAGAAACGTTAATCTCGTAAAACAATTGAAGTTATAAATGAGGAATGCAATCATATCTCTTAAATGTTGCAAAGATGGAGGCACCGATGATTTTCTTCCGAGCTTATTTAACGATGATGAAGACATAATTTCAGGAGCGTTGGCTAACATTTTTCGTACTATGTGGAATGAACTTTTACTTTACTGCGGCTGACTCCTTTTGGAGGATAAGCCGGCTCCATTGAATTCATGGAGTTTCTTGGGAATTTGGTACAAGTGATGTCCCCTCACCACTCGGCTTTTTGATCGAGGACGCACCTCTAGCCTTTGCACATCCAAGCGCAGTCTGCAAGGCAGCAGTAAGTTGCATGGTTGCCGTTGGCTGTTGAGAGCTTATTCGCCATTCGGAAGTACGGGGTACTGTCCAGGAGTCCATGTAATCCTGTGGCTGTTGAACCCATTTGTGGCGGGGAACACACGCTGAGTCATGGTGCCGTCGTCGGGCTCATGTGGTATTTTATAGGAGATCCGATTGCTGGTCGGAAATCCACCACGCCCTGGTGACACCACCGCCATAGCCCCGTTAGCCCATGTACGATCGGCCATCGAGACATGGAATTAAGAGATCGTTCCGCTGGCTTAGAGTCAGTCCATAGCTCGAGTTTGGAAAACCTGCGCAATATGGCATCGAGTCGAGCTCAGTGGCGATCTTGATATAGAATTATAGTAGATTTATATTCGTAATTTTCATTTCTTATTTGTTGTTGGTGGTGATGGTAGTGATTTGTATGTATGCGTGTTTATATGTATATATATATATATATATATATATATATATATATATATATATATATAATAACGAACATTGGTTGCGCAGGCGGTGATAAAAATCATTATAATCAAAGTTGCGATTTTGATATAAACACCTGACCCATTAATTACTTGCATATGCCAGTATAAACTAAGAATTGTATAGTGTAGAAAAGGCAATTCATCCAGTAGACCGGTTTCGTCCTTATTGGGAACTCGTCATGTACTGGCCAGAACTCATGAGTACATGATGAGTTCCCAATAAGGACGAAACCGGTCTACTGGATGAATTGCCTTTTCTACACTATACAATTCTTAGTTTATACTGACATATGTAAGTAATTAATGGGTCAGGTGTTTATATCAACACCGCAAACTTCATTATAATAATTTATCCAGTAGACTGGTTTCTTCATTATTGGGAACTCATCATGTGCTGGCCAGAATTTGCAGCGGACAGGGCTCGAACCTGGGCACGTCTGCTTCGGAATCTGGTACTCTAGTCACTGAGCCACCCTGCCGCACACTACACTACACAAAAAAATTACGTTATATACTAACTAATATAACTTGGTTATTCTATTTTTCCTTTAGGTGGAGCTCATTTAGACCCAACGTTCCAACTAACCATTCCAAATCTGTCATTACTGAACAGACACCACACTACATGGGAAAGTGGTATAGAAATGAAGATTTATATAATCAAACGAACGTTGGTTGCGCGGGCGGTGATAACAATTACTTGATCAAGGTTGCGGTCTTGATATAAGCACCTGACATTAATTACTTGCATATGCCAGTATAAACTAAGAATTGTATAGTGTAAAAAATGCAATTCATCCTGTAGACCAGTTTCATCCGTATTGGGAACTTATCGCGTACTGGCGAGAATTTGCCGCGACCAGGGTTCGAACCTGAGAACGTCCGCTTCCGCATCTGGTTCTCTAACCACTGAACCATCTTGTCGTAGTGTGTGAGTTCCCAATAAGGACGAAACCGGTCTACTGGATGAATTTCCTTTTCTACACTACAAAATTCTTAGTTTATACTGACATATGTAAGTAATTAATGGGTCAAGTGCTTATATCAAGATCGCAACCTCGATTATATGTGTACATAGATTTATATGTTTTTTGTGTGGATGTATTTGCATGTATTTATGTATCTATGTACTTATTACCTAAGTTCGAAAGCCGGCGGAATAAAATAGACTTCAGCACAGTTCAACGCCTTATTGCTCATGGTTTTCTAACCTACAACTGTTATGAGAGCATAAGTCGCATCCTGGTTGGTGTGGTGCCACAATGCTTGTCAAATTTATTTTAGCTCGCTTCAATTGCATTCTTTTACGTCAATTATTTCAGCTCTCGTTTAATGCCAACTAATGCCCTACTTGGCAATACTACTAAAGTGGTACAGAAAATGTGACCATCGGAGCGCAATTAATGGAGCGGTAATTTTGGTGAATAAGGAACACTTATTAAAGGATTCAAAAACTGGTCTACGAACTTCAACGTTCCTTATTTGCTGTTGACAATCTGTATGAACTACGCTTCACATGCGACTAGGGTTTAACCTTTTGAATTGTCTATACCCAAGTCTAATGTTCATCGACATGTTCCATGCAGATGCACTGTTAACCTGGCCTTTAATGCAAAATGAGATAGACTTTCACTATACTTGTCTAAAATGGTGAAAGATTTTACTACCACATTTTTAAAATAACTTCGCGCTTGTTTACGATGGGGCATTTTTTCAAATAAAAATTATCCCGCGAGTGTTAGACAAACAGTTCGATGGAAAAGTGAAAATTGCAAAAGCAGGTTGCTTTAGCTTTTCGACAGTTTTACTGGCTGATTTATTGTTGCATCTGTCAATGTAAGTGAATCTATTAAAGTCCTCGTCCTACCACTGCTGACATTGAAGGAATGATTGATGAACCCTTGATAGATCTCTATATGTAGATGGTTGAAATTTCATACCGGAAGATGTAATAGCGGGTCCTAGCCTATTTATGGTGTCTTGGGATCATCTCGATTGTTGAAACATGGAACACTATAGTTTGCTGTCTTTTCAATAAATATGAATAATAATATTTCAAATTAATTTAATTTTCATTTATAGTTATCAGAAAATCGTTAATATATCTGATATGATTGTTTATTTGTACACACATTTATATTCACACCGTTCGTATACTAACATGTTTTGTTTTGTCTTTTAGCATGTATATCTGCATTATATGATGAATAAAGCCTAATATTTTAGGCAACTCTTTCTTCTGACTTGTCTTATCATTCTGCCCGTTTGCTGTGCTTGTTACTGTGATTCAGAACAATATCTAACTCGTAATATTTCTATTTTTCGCGTATTTTCTATCGAAATTTGTCTAGGTGGACATAATATTCTTGTTCATTAGTTTATTCCATCTTCGGCCTGGTCTGGAGGCTCGTGTTCCTGGTGTCGCCTGTCAGCGTCAACGTCAACTGAATGAGCATTTTCCAAATGCTCTAAGCCCATTGCTGCGGAAAAGTGAAGGCGCCAATCCTTGCTCTGTTTCTGGTTCTTCACAAAATAATCAGCAACCTGGCGACAGTTCAGAAACAAGCGTCGATATAGAGGAAGAGAAAAAGCAATCAAATGTAATTACATCTCAAACGGACCGTCATTTAATAGATGAAGTTTGCAATGATGACTGTTATCGTGATACAGTTATAAATGTTGCGTCTAATGCATCCGCAGCTCTACTCTTCACTGAAGCTGTCGTTTGTGACGAAGGTCGACCTCGTTATCCTACTGGGGATGCGCATGATGCCCATCTGGTTCGCCTCTGTTACACAGCCGGTTTGGTGCAGGCTCTTCTCGCCTGGAATCCACCTCCTACTCCAGGTAGCGCTGAGCCTGGCGTCGTTCAAAACAGTGATTCACGGACAAGTAATCTAGAAACGGTCAATCGTCAGGATTTCGCTGAATTAATACGCTTGGTGAGTGCGCCTGAATCTGAAGCGGAAGCCGCGCGGCATGGATGGCTCAAACCACAAGTAAGGACAGTTGATTCTTAGAAATAAATATCTTAATTGGGGTTTTCGTTTCTAACATTGGCTATGTTGATGAGGGAGCATCTTTTTTACGCTTTCCTCACTTTTCTTAGTGAAGGCTAACTCATGCTAAAAAAAGTCTTACATGGATAATTTGATTCTTTCACTAGATGCAGTTGACAGAGGCCTGTCTAAGACGATTACGTTGGCGAATAATGTCTTATGGCATTCATTTTCACAAATATTAATATTTTTCACCCCAAATAACTAGATCCACCTGTGCCCTGGTCCAGTGTTCAATCATTTATATTATTAGCTTGGCTTTTAACTTCGTTCATCTGCATTTTAATCATTCTTGACAAATTTGCAATCGACATGCTTTTTGTTTTAAACAAGTATATTTTTTACGAATCTTATCACATCCTCCGTGTGTGCTTCCTAACACAAGCTGTTACGTCGAGATATTTGAAGGTATTTGTTCGTGTTTAAATTGCAACTAAACTTATTATTCATTAAATAAGGATAAAATTACGTACTTATGGCTAAAATTAATGCATCACATTAGTTCAATTGTACACACGTAGTATTCACATTTTGTATCTCGTGGAGACCAGAATGGTTTTAAATAATTCAAATTTCTTTTCACTCAGGCCTAGTTCACGAGAGAAGGTGATTCTTCAATCTCATTGCGAGAATGATCCGGCCAATTAGGATGTTGTTTTTCTGCTAATATTGCAGAGAATGCCTTACTTGATCATAGGTCTATCAACTCTCGTTTGGACTAGATAAGGTTCCGCGTAGGAAACGTGGTTCTGGTAGTCGTAATTGTGTACACGCCAACTTTCACCCACTGTACCAATGAAAAGGATTTGTTTGTATTTTTATCAGATTTAGCCCCTGGCCATAATTGATATTCGAATATTCTAACTCTACCTGTTATTTTAAATGCCCAGCTAGGTGAAGATTATGCGGGAAGCCGAGTTCTATCAAGACAAACGCAGTCTGAAAATAGTAATGCCTTAGCCTTAACTTGTGTATGCCAAACAGGTTGCATCTTACAAGTCAAGACATGACGATGTAACTAATACAGATTGAATGGCGTAATGTTATTTTTGTCATATCTACTATATCCAGGAATTTAGATGATGGTTGTTCCCTGTCCAGGACGCGAGAGCCTAACGCGTGTGCTCTTCTGATTCTATCAATGGATCTGAGTAAAACCGTATGACCGTTGGCGTCTAGTTGAAATTCCGTTCCGTGTGGCTGCTCGTATTCCGGTTGTCTACCTGTGTATTTTAAATGGTTAAAAATGTGCAAAGCGCCTTTATAGACGCCTATGCCTCTTATTAGCCGCTTGTCACTATATCCGATAGCGTAACAAATATAATCTCGAATGCCATAACGACGTAAACTTTAGCAAGCCTAGTCTTCTACTTCGATGATAAAGCATAATAAGCTGTTTATTATCTCTGACAACACCTAAACTCTGATACAAGTAGAAGATTGCACTGTAGTTCATAAACTTCGCCAAAAGACTGATGCTAAGCACGCGGCTGATGAAAATAAACAAAGGCTTAATTTTGCCAGCGATTTGTAAACAGTGTCGAAGAGTTATAACATCTTTGAATTTTACGCCTGGATTAAGTGTATTACAATTTCGTCAAGCACTTCCAAAATCTCTTCAATCTGTCAAATATTGCGAATGGTGTGATTAGTAATGAAGTGTTCCCTTATCTTCGCTACGAGATGAACATCGAAGTTCCTCATTTGGTGAAGTAGTGGAAACTCATTTTCATGAGGATGTAAAAAACCAGCAGTATAAAGTATCTTATAAATCTTTATAGATCAATTGGATAAAGAATGCATCCTAAATGTGTGAATGAGTGTTGCTGTTGTGTCCATACACAAAGACATGCCACTTGCTCCTGTCAACCTATATGGTATTAGTTTACTCTGGGATGCACCAAGGGATGCAACTGCTATTAACCTTCATATCGTTCGTTTCAAGCGGGAGAATTAATAAACCTATCTGTGCCGGATTTCGAGAAATTCATGCACTCCATCGAATTTTCGAGATGTGCCATCGGTATCAGTGACCAATCATCACTGCTTTTCTTGTCTATTATTATTTTAATTATGTTTAGCGCAAGATGCTATGACGAGTTAGGCTTAATGATCGTATCCCCGTAAAATAAGCTCGATTGCTTAAAGCCTGTTATAATGAATTAAATGCCTTTATTCGCACTACTAAATGTCGTTTTGGGCCTTTTGAGAGTGGCTCCGGTGTTCTAAAAAGATGCACTATTGCTACTACCTTGTTCAATCATGCTATCGATGATGTCTTTTATGAGATAACCGCAGCATTATCGGGTGTATATCGGTGTTAATGGTCGTCTTTTTACCTCGAAAACTCTGACGATGTTTTTCTGGTGGTAGAAATGGAAGATGAGCTCCATAATTCTATTAAATGCATTCAGGTAGTTTCCATCTGAGAGTAAATGCTTAAAACCTCTTTATTGCCAATTTTTATCCGGAGCGTAAGATATTACTGATAAATGCACTGCGACGAATCTTCAGCGTATTAAGATTTCTAGTATTTCTGGTGACATCAGAGGGATCGTATTCTGTCGAGATTTCCAGACGTTTTAGTTCCGCTATAGTTGCATTTGGAACATTATAAAAACCTGTAAAATCGCCAGTCTATTTCACGAATCAATACGTCCACGGCTTCCATTTCATTTATTCTGGAGGTTGTCTTTTATGCTTATGTGACGGGACTTGGCCAACTTTTCCGCTTTCGGAATTACATCTTTATAAATCGATGTACTCGTTCGGTTTGAGTTAAGACAACCGTCAGAAAATATTAATGAATAAAAAATTTATTAGCTGGCCCAACTATACATCTTCTTCGCCGATCTACCAAAGAAATCCTGCTGGATCTTAAGAACTGCAGAAGGGATTGACTACCAATCGCGTGGCCAGAACCAAATTTGTGATGTCAGTTAGTTGATCACAACACAATATTCTCTCGCTAATTGAGGATTTGATTAATTACTTACTTTTACTTTACTTTACTGCAGCTGGCTCCTTTTGGAGGATAAGCCGGCTCCACATTTCATGGAGTTTCTTAGGAATTTGGTACAAGTGGTGTCCCCTCACCACTCGGCTTTTTGATCGAGGACGCACCTCTAGCCTTTGCACATCCAAGCGCAGTCTGCAAGGCAGCAGTAAGTTGCATGGTTGCCGGTGGCTGTTGAGAGCTCATTCGCCATTCGGAAGTACGGGGTACTGTCCAGGAGTCCATGTAATCCTGTGGCTGTTGAACCCTTTTGTGGCGGGGAACACACGCCGAGTCATGGTGCCGTCGTCGGGCTCATGTGGTATTTTATAGGAGATCCGATTGCCGGTCGGAAATCCACCACGCCCTGGTGACACCACCGCCATAGCCCCGTTAGCCCATGTACGATCGGCCATCGAAACATGGTTGACACCGTCGTACCACGTTGAGGAGGGGATGGACTTTACGATTAATTGGTGGAGATCTGTGGGATTTGTTCGTCTAACAGTGGAGTATAAGTTTTTTTTATATTGACATAAGTTTTGACGGTCCCCACAGTACGAGAGATCTATATATTCGTTTATATATATATATATATATATATATATATATATATATATATATATGTTTTTGTATGCATGTAATGATATGTATATGCATGTATGCATGTAAGGGTGTTTGTTTGTATGCTTGCATGCATATTTTTATGCGTATTGTAACAGCTTCAAAAATTTGTTATTCACAAATCATAACACTTTTTATCCACAATTTGTTTCAGGAATCGTTATTTTACTTATTGAACCCTGGAGATGAGTCTCTATCATGCCAAACACTGTACCACATACACACCTTCACCATAGTCTCTATAAATGTCATGAAAATGGTTACCTTGACCTTTGTGTATATTATATTATTTTCTTATATACAGTTACTTCTTGTATGGCAACGACTTTGTTCACTTTCCGGTCTAAGTCATCCCACCATACTTCCATGTAGTACAGCTGATGAAACCTACTTGGTTGCTTCACTATCACAACATGTTAGAGCCAGTGTGTTGCCTTTTCTTAGAGTTGCATCTTTCGTAGTGCACCAAGTGACGGAGATACCTGTTCCAGCCGGTCTTCGCGAAGCTAGTCAGTCAACGTCTAATTCGGCAATTTCAAGCCAAAGTAATTTTATTGATGCTATTTAAACTAATGTTAAAAGATTATGCACGTTGCTTATATTATTATTATTATTATTATTTGTGTTCAGTTATATTGGATTACTTAACGGTTATTCATCTGTTGATATACCTTTTCATATGACATTTTAACTTTCTTTAACTAAAGATCCATATTTCTTAAGAAGAGCATTCCTGAAGTGACGGGAACTATATGGTCAAATAAAATTTCGCTAGGATATATTTACTTTGCTAATGAAAACGGTAAATCTGCTCCGGCGTTAGTGGGGTATCGTCTCAAGTGATCTTGCTTTTCGCCTCATCTTGAGCTATAGTGTGTTAACACATCCTTTAATGAAAACGTTCAACATAACCAACTACATTACATATTTTTATTCAGTCATTTGAGAGATTGGTTTGTCAATCCTTTTAAAGTCCGTCGGTCTTCAGTTTGGGAATTTCGATGACTTAGATGTCTACCTTGACTATTTTATTCCATACACCTAAGCCTACGCTCATAAATTAGCTCATACCTTGATTCCGACCATGCAAGTGAATGAAATTTTATTTTCATTTCTTTTATAGAAGCCCGATTCCTTTTAATAAGTCCTTCAAATAATGCTCTAATTTTGAAGCTATTTTCTGTTGTTATTTTACAGACAACCTTTTTTACTAAATCCTTTGAATAAAGTATCTGCGTTAATGACGTAATCTCCAAGCAATAGTATTCGTAATCGATTAATTATACTATAAAAACGTTGAAATAATTATTATGTGACAATACCGCACCGTTTTTTAAATTATTGTGTATTGTTGCTTATGATCGAAAGACATTACTTATTAATTTTCACGATGTAAGCAATATTTAAATAATTGTTTCTTTCCTTACTGAATTACTTCACTTTAATTGATCCATTTGAATTATTTATGCTATAAATTTTATTCATTTATGAATCCATCTTAATTGACCATTGTCTTTACAACATTAACGCATTTCCTTTCGTGTCGGGCGTACTTATCAGTATTTAAATATTATTTGTCTTGTAGATTCACCATCGTCAGAGTTCAATTTGTTGCTAACCTACTTAGGTTTGCCTCTGGGTCCCAGCGATCTTTTCACTATTATTGACGAAAATGAGTGGACTATTGATGGCGTTGATGAAAATCCGGAATATCAGTCTCAGAAGGTGGCCGTAGATGCGCACAATGATGGTGCGTTGGCAAGCGTACAAAGCGAAATTGACATATCGGATGAAATGTCTCATGATGGAATAACCATCGCAGTGAGGCGGAGCAAAGAGCAGCTGGACAAAAGTGAGACTGACGAAGACGCATCTGGTTAGTTACTCTGTGCTTAGTTCTACGCTACATGATTTGGTGCTACCAATTGGTTGTGACATTTGGCACAAATCAGACTTTGTCTGTTTTTTTGCTCGGCTAACTTAGTTTACATTAATCTATTGAATTTCCTAGGCCTGCGTATTGGCGAAGAACTGTAGTATTTTATAATTTTAATTGAAGCAAAAATCATGTGCGTTTCTCGCTTCGTATTTTTTGTTGTATAATATGTACTCTTAATCTGACTTAATTCCTCTTGTTTTCCAAAGAAAATTAACAAATAAAGTATCAAACAGTACAGTCAATTTGAGATCTGGTAAAAATAAAATGGCATTTTTAACTCTGTTCCGTAAACCTGCGTTCCAATACACTTATGCTGCAATAGATTATTTATGTCACCATTTAAATTACAAAATAATAGTTTACGTTACATTAAATTCTCTTCAGTAGTATAAAGATTTACTGATTTAAGGTTATCCACGGTTCTTATCGCAGTCAATCTTGACTCTGCCAGTTATTGTTGTTCACGAAATATTATTTTTTAAACATGATTTTATGGTCAAATGCACTATCTATTGTTTAGCGCTAATTTAATTGGTTTCAGTTTAAGGTAGGAAATTTTCGCATAATTAATTAGCCGAAAAATGTAATAACTATTGCCCATTACTAATAAGAAATCATAACTCCCATCCATTCCAGCTTTTTCCAAAATTCATAATTATATTAGTCGCTGACATCAGGTTGCGCATCGATCTAATCTTACTCAGCTTAATTAAAAGTATCCGCCAAATACCAGTCAACTTTTACTGTCATTATAATGGAAGTACATTTAATATCTTAGTTTTGTTTTCCGTAGAAGGATGCGATTTGATATGAACATCAATCTTATTATACATATATACATTTGCCAGTATAAGCTAGGCTTTATATAATGTAAAAAAGGCCATTCATCCAATACTTTAAATCAAGTTTGCGAGCTTGACGTAAACACCAATCCCATTGTTTTTAACCAGTCGTCAAACAACATAACAAAACTACCGCCAGCCGCAACGCACTGACGTGTTTCGATCTTCCATGATCATCATCAGAGTACGACGGCAAACTGACTATAGAGGATCAAACCGCATTGAGTATATATGCCAAATCAAATTTAGATATGAAGCTCTCACCTCTAGCAGTCTCGCATACATTGAACTTGACTGGAAATATCGGCTGCACAATTTCTATGCAGTCACGAACACTAACTGTTTGCAGCTTTCGCCACATATACACATATAAACAATACAATAAAACAATATTTGATTGCGCGGCTGGTGGTAACAATTCTTTAAATCAAGTTTGCGAGCCTCAAGTAAACACCAATCCCATTGTTTTAACCAGTCGTCGAACAACATAACAAAACTACCGCCAGCCGCAACGCACTGACGCGTTTCGACCTTCCTTGATCATCATCCGAGTACGACGGCAAACTGACTATCGAGGATCAAAACCGCATTGAATATATATGGAAATCAAATTTAGATATGCGGCTCTCATCTCTAGCAGTCTCGCATACATTAAACTTGACTGGAAATGTCGGCTGCACTATTTCTATTTAGTCACGAACATTAACTGTTTGCAGCTTTCGCCACATATAAATATATATAGGCAATACAATTTACCAATAATTGATTGCGCGGGTGGTGGTAACAATTCTTTAAATCAAGTTTGCGAGCTTGAAGTAAACACCAATCCCATTGTATTTAACCAGTCGTCGAACAACATAACAAAACTACCGCCAGCCGCAACGCACTGACGCGTTTCGACCTTCCTTGATCATCATCAGAGTACGACGGCAAACTGACTATCGAGGATCAAACCGCATTGAATATATATGGAAATCAAATTTAGATATGCGGCTCTCACCTCTAGCAGTCTCGCATACATTGAACTTGACTGGAAATGTCGGCTGCACAATTTCTATGCAGTCACGAACATTAACTGTTTGTAGCTTTCGCCACATATACATATATAGGCAATACAATTTAAACAATAATTGATTGCGCGGGTGGTGGTAACAATTCTTTAAATCAAGTTTGCGAGCTTGAAATAAACACCATCCCATTGTATTTAACCAGTCGTCGAACAACATAACAAAACTACCGCCAGCCGCAACGCACTAAAATAAAATACAATTATGCACACGGTTACATCAATATAAGTGAAACTACAGTGACTGACTTTCAATTTTCGTTTGAACGCGCCAGACTAGATGTTATAGCTGGGTGCTTTAATGTTGCCTACCAAATTACTGCATGGACAATAATATTCTTTTTACGTTACTTAGTATTTTGTAATTACTTGAAACATCTATGTAGGGGGAAATGAAAAATTAACAAATGTCATATATAGATGTAGCCAAATCTGGTTATGATGAAATGACCTAATAAAAGATAGTTCATAGTTTCATTGCTAGAAATTAGATAACTCAGATAAGGTTTTAAGAAAAAATGTTTCACGCATTGAGGGAACTAGATACGAAAATAATATGACAGGATCAGGAGGAATTGAAAGAGTGGCACCATAAAAATGATTCAAATATTTTTTAATAACAAATTTTGAAGCAACATTGAAGCTTAACTGAATTCAATATCCTTGATCTTTTACTGAAGCTAGTTTACGATTCTGATTCATGCAACTATCGCTGCTTACCATTAATTTTTTTACGTTTTACATGGAGTTTAGCAATAATTTTCGTGTTATTTTACCAATTATGTCATTTATTTATATAGATTCAACTGATTCTCTAATAAATTTCGTTGTTTTTCCTCGATTGCGTATCTAAATTTAACGGAGACCAACCCAGTTAGTTTTATTTCTTATGACATATAAATGTCGTGCAAGAACAGATCTATTAACTTATCTATACTTAAAAGCAGTTCATGTTCACCCATTCTTACCTTTATTTTATGCATGGTTTCACATACAGACAAAAGATTGCAATCTCTGCTTGGGATTTTTTACACTCCTAATTTGTCTTAACTTTAAATGCCTTCCGTTTTGTTTATGACGTTTACTATTCAAATTAAGAACTATTATTGGCTTATCTTTTTTGTTTAGCTTAAAGTCCGGTATTGCTATGACGATATGATCATCCTTTGTTCCGTCAGAGTTTTATTACTTCGACTTCCAATTAAATTTAATTCCGTTATCTATCATCGTCTCTTTTCTACCATACAAAGGTATATATTAGCACTAAATATTGCAATACGTCTACTTAATTTTGTCCCTTCTTTTATATATATATATATATATATATATATATATATATATGTGTGTGTGTGTGTGTGTGTGTGTGAGTGTTAATTAAGCCATCCGATTGTAAGTGACTTTAAAATAACGATTATTATTCGGTGCGGATTGCTTGGCTTATAATTTAGAAGGATGCTCAAATAAGTATCCTACCTATAAATCTCGGTATCTCATTTCGAACCACTTCATATCAATTTTACAAGCCAAAAGAGCTGTTACTTATATTTAGACATTAAAAGCTTACATTGTTTTGAATTACCTTTTATTTCTGCATATTTTTGTATTGTTATATATGCGTACTTTCGCTCAGTTATGAAGATTTGTCAAAGCTAAGATGTACAACCATTTATATTACTATATTTATCTTCAACCCAATCATCAATGTTGAGTGTACATAAAAAGAAAAAAAATTGTGTAACATTATCTCTATTTGTGACAAACTAGCGACGTTTACCAACAAAATTCTTTTGAAATATTACAATGATCGAGAATGTAAAGAAACCAAAAATTCTGTTCTTAAAATATTGCAAATTATGAAGTTGTTAAATAATTTCAACATTAAGGAAAAAAATTCTAATGGGGATAATATGAATATTTATATGCATGAAAATGTTTAATTTAAAAACACGGATATGCTGGTGTAAATGATAAATAATATGATATTTTAATGATTATGATGACGATAATTTAAATGAAAGTGAAATTGAAAATGAATATGAGAATACTAATAGCGCAGTGATTTTAACATTATTTATAATTTTATTGATAATTTTAAATGTAAAATTTTCTCAATATAAACATACTCAACAGCTAGTGAACGATATATTTTATGAAAATTAAGATGGCTATTCTTTGATGTAATGATAAATTAAAATTACAATTTTGTTATTTGATGGCAAAAAGTATACTTCAGAAGGTGATATTTGTGATGCTGAAAAATCAAAAAAGATTGAGAATCAGTTCTGATTTTATACGTAACTAGTAATTAATGGTTTCTGCGCACTTGGTTCCAATTATGCATTAAATTTTTTTATAACCCATTTGGTTTGCTGGTTTAGTAGAGCAAATTAGCGAATACGCAAATTAATTTTAAAGCCACTCTAATTCTGATTGATGTCGGTTTGCTAATTTACTGGGCAAATTTTTGTGGCTTTAGCGATATAACATGTAAATGTGGACCAATTTTTATCTGCACAGATTAACGTAATTTAAAGACATCGAATTGGAGGGAAAGCAATTACGGCTTCCTGACCAGCAATCATTGAATATGAAGTAAATTCATTTTATACTTAGTTCATCGCTATTAGACTAAAACCTTCAGCAGTCTACACTCGATATGATGGTAATTTTAAGAACTTTGTGTTGAAATTATTGATCTTAATAGATTTTCACGAGCAGAAATATTTCTCTATCGCTTTCGGATATAGTCATCCACATTCGTGAATAAAAATAATAAATTACGCTTTTAAAGCTTATTCCAGCATAGACCAGTCTCGTCAGTTTACATGTGAACATTTAAAACCTCAGTCTAACGCATTTCTTTGCCATCGGAATATTGATATTAAAAAATTAAAATGGTAAATGGAAGAGAAGAATATTCCGAAACCAGACATTGGATGCACGCTAAACCAGTTTTTCGAAAACCATCCTATTACTACAATAATAATAATAATAATAATAATAATAATAATAATAATAATAATAATAATAATACTTCGCATCTTATTCAACCTAATTGGTCAAATACATTCGAAGGAATTTCGATGCTTAATGCTATTCTTGCTCCAATCAACATTATTTGCAAAGAGTACCCGATAATGTTATCGTCGAAAAATGAGTCCTGAAAACCGATAAGGTATTAGCGCAGAACAGCCAAATTAAAGCACCTAACTATTTACTGAGTAAGTTTAAAAATCAAGTAGTTAATTAATTATCTAACACAAAAATGATGTTACACGTAACAACAAAATACTCGCTTAACTAAATTGAAAAGGCCTCTAGCCTTTCAATCGAACCAATCAATATTAATAAATTAGAAACATGCAACAGATGATCATCAGATCGAAATGCAGGTAAGTTTGGCCGATTATAATTCTTGTAAATGGAGGGGATTTAAGACAAAACGGAAAAGGAAAAACGGGAAAACATGCCCAATAAATCCAATCACGTTGCTCACAAAAAATCAAACTTCAAGCCTAGCGGATTTTCACCTGGAATCAGAATAAAAACTGAAAACTAGTTGGGCATTGTGGATGCTGTGAAAATCGGCATTCTCTGTTCGAAATTGAATTGGTAAAGGGCTTTTGTACACGACTTGAATATAAACTGCTGAAATATGTGTTTTTGTGCATGACTATTTATCTGCGTTTCTTGCATATGGCTTTTATTGCATAACGAATTTATATTAGGTTCAACTTCATCATTTTGTCTTCGATGAAATCAATTCCTAATGAAACAGGTATTTCTATCGTGATAATTTCTAGCGGAAATTTGGTTTACTAAACTATTTTGTATGAACCTGCTCTATAATACAGTTAGGCTTAAAGGTCAACGCGTTTTAAACCACCACATATTACCTTGTTTATGTAAAATCTGACTTTTTATACTGCAGGGCAATTCTCCTCTAACATCGGTGTAATTAATTTAATGCTGCTGGAAGGATTGCTTCAGTTTCCATGAAGAAATTGAGACAAGAATGTAATGGGTTTACTACGGGGATTTTCAAATTATAATACCATTATTTCAAGAAACGCCATTAAATTAATACAAAGCCGAACGGGATATTAGCCCACCTCAGAAATATATTTCAAGAAAGATCGATAATTAATCACCTGTCTACAATTTGTCAAGGACGCGCCTAAGCAACGCAGTATTCTTAAAATTAAGTAAAGATGTCACAAAAAATGACTGGATTAAAATTAAACAATCACTGATTGCGTGGGTGGTGGTAAAAATTCTTTAAATCAAGTTTGCGTGCTTTAACCAATCATCGTAGGTAGTTTTGCTTCGTTGTTCGACGACTGGTTAAATACAGTGGGATTTGTGTTTAATTCAAACTCGCAAACTTGATTTAAAGATATGACTGGATTTTATCTTGTGCGATGTTATCGAGCGCAATCATCTGTTTCTTTAACGTTAAACAGCAATGAACAATGACACATCGATTTCATTCATCAACGTAAATCAGATATTTTGCAGCAACCGCATTCATAGTACGCCGGCTGAGCTACCATTTTATTCGTCAACGCCTTTTGATTAGTCACATTATAATTTTATATTCCAACTTTTTCTACACTTACATTAATGACTCACAAAAATGTCTGAAATCAAAATTATTCAATTGATTGAATACAAATTTCGAAATTGATAACCCGGCTTTTATTAGCTAAGCCATTTAAAACCAAGGTTTCTAGGACAAATAAGTGCTGTCTAGCCATTTTCACCATTTCATTGAAATATCTGGTTAATTTGCCATTTTTTTAAAATTCCATCGTGAAATTGAATAGCTATCTTAGGCAAAACCATAATGACTCTGTGTCTGTTCTTCATCGGTACTCTCAAGCGCACATTCTTATGAAATTGCCGGATGACATGAATGCAGACGGAATTCCACAATAGCACTGACATGGATGAAATATATAAGATGGCTCTTATTTGGCCACATAATTAACGGTAGAATGATTGTATTGATAAATTGTCAAACTGTACGCTTGTCGCAGTCCAGTACAACTTTCCATGAAATGCTGCAATGCTAAACTGTACTACTGAGTTAAAATAAGTACAATTTTGAGCTTCAGTCTCACTGACAAATATCAGAACTGCGAATATTCTAGGCGTACAACAAATTTAACATTCAATAACTTAAAACAGTAATAATAATTGTTTGAAACATGACGCATGCAATTGCCAATGAAACATAGCGAGAATGCAAAAGGCGTTTATTAAAATTATTTAAGTATCGGATTTTAATAGCTGCATTTAATTATCACAATGTACCGGTAGTACTTCCTCTCTGTTGAAATATATATATATATATATATATATATAGTATATATATATATATATGTATATATATATATATACATATATATACATATATGTATATATATATATATATATATATATATATATATATGTAATAATTTCTGTTTCAAACTTATCTTAGCACAATATAGCATACGCGATCTGCACACCAGTTTTGTCTTCAGTTGGCATTTATCTCTAGTAGCATGAATTATGTTTTTCGTGACTTAAACCAGGAATCATATGGTTTGAGCCTTTAAAATTCATTTAAGCCATGTAACACATGCAGGTGTTAATATGACACAATTTTTTTCTAGCATCCCATTTATAGGGCATATAATTGAGCCTATCACATTAGAATAGAATTTGCAACTAGTCCTTCGCAATTTGTCATTATAACACAGACCTGATGAAGTAAGGGCATTGACAGAAAAGATACGTAAATTGACAGGATTCGGTTTATATATGTTATTAATATAAACTATATATTACAAAATATATAGAATAAAATTCGTTAACTAGCGAAGGTTTCTTCTTATTTGACATTCAGCATCAATATTCAGAATTGTTGCAGCCGAAATATAAACGTGGGCGAATCTTGTTTAGAGCATTATATAATGTGAAAATTTATCCAATAAGACGGCTTTGTTCTTATAAGGAACTATTCAAGTACTGTCCAGAATTTTCCGCGGACAGACTCTAACTTTGAGACTTTCTATTCAAAGTCTGTGACTCTAACCATCGATCCACACCGCCGTTAGCAACAATCATTTTTGGTTATATATTAAAACATTATCTTATTTAGTCTTTCATTCGGGTTCAGCCTAAGTGGCATTTCTTTAGATCTAAAGTTCTATCTAGCCACCTAATTCAGTCACAATTTTAAAGATGCCACGCTACCTGGGGAAGTG
>JAQBSW010008800.1:0-32148 GCA_029291075.1 Eudiplozoon nipponicum
AGGCGTTCAAGTTGCAATGTTCTCTCATTCGAGTAATTAACCGTCTGGTCGATCGGCCTACGTAAGTTGATCGACAACTTGCGCATGTATATTGGTAAATAATATTTGATATCGACATTAACGGCTGTTTCTCTTTGATTGCTGGTAAAGGCAAGTGTGTTACCCTAAATAACACTCGTAGTTTGGCTGCATTAAATGTGCGTGTCAATGCTGCTTCAACTTTCTTTTGTGCCATTCGGGAAACTGCATCCCCCTTAAATGGGATGTTTAGGTAGACGGTTTTCTTTTCTGGCCCATAGTACGTCTGTTTCTGGTTAACTCCCCTTTTAATAATTGATTCAATTAATTGTCTGGGATAGCCATTAGACATTAAATCGTTAATTGCCTTATTATATTCATTTTCTTTAGAATCTTGACTAACCAACCTGTCAATTCTTGAAAAGCAACCACGAACTGTTGATAATTTATATTGAAATGGCACAAAACTGCTGTAATGCAAATACTGTGCAGACCATGTTGGTTTATGGTAAATTGTTCTGTTTAATTTACCATTGGTTTCTTTCTTTAACAGTACATCAAGGAAAGGCAGACAGTCATCTTTCTCGTGCTCTGACGTGAAACCGATATTCTTATGTGCTTTGTTGAAACTTTGAAGCAATGTTCGTGATTGCGACCTGTTCTTAAGTACAAGAAATATATCATCCACGTACCGTATATATTGAGCACATTTACTTATGTCACACTTTATGACAAAGCAGCATCTAAATGCACTTAGAAATATCAGCAGAAATGCAGACATCAAAATACTACGCGCTGATAAAGGAAAGAGCGCAGTTATAATGGACAAATCTGAATACGTACAAAAGATGGAAAACGTGTTAAATGACAATACAAAATTCACACGTCTAGACGATAAATCAGATGAAATAGACAAGGTGGAGCGCAAAGTAATTAATGAAATTAAGATTTTGACAGATGCCGGATTTATTGATGAGGCCACTGCACAGAAGCTCAAGCCAGTTGGATCATCTACACCAATAATGTACGGATTACCAAAAACGCACAAAAGGGTTGTCCTATGAGGCCAATTTTATCAATGGTAAATTCTCCGTTTCATGCACTAGCTAAATGGCTAGTTCATTTACTTGAACCATTACGTAAACTACTAGGTTGACGATTCGTTTTAGGTTGTAAACAAAATTCAGGATATAAATGTTAAAAACAAAATTATGGTATCTTTTGATGTTTCGTCTTTATTTACAAATGTTCCAATTGATGAAACCATTGACATTATAGTCAAAGCGGTAGAACACGATATATTACCATCGCCGGTGCCAGGTCAAACTCTACGCAAGCTTATCTTATCTTATTATGCACGAAAGACGTACGATTTCGTTTTAATGGAAACATCTACAAACAGACTGATGGTGTCACAATGGGAAGCCCCTTATCTCCAGTGTTGGCTGAGATTTTTCTAGGGCACCTAGAAAATACATCATTAAAGAGTGACATAAGTAAATGTGCTCAATATATACGGTACGTGGATGATATATTTCTTGTACTTAAGAACAGGGCGCAATCACGAACATTGCTTCAAAGTGTCAACAAAGCATATAAGAATATCGGCTTCACGTCAGAGCACGAGAAAGATGACTGTCTGCCTTTCCTAGATGTACTATTAAAGAAAAAAACTAATGGTAAATTAAGCAGAACAATTTACCATAAACCAACATGGTCTGCACAGTATTTGCATTACAGCAGTTTTGTACCATTTCAATATAAATTATCAACAGTTCGTGGTTGCTTTTCAAGAATTGACAGGTTGGTTAGTCAAGATTCTAGAGAAAATTAATATAATAAAGCAATTAACGATTTAATGTCTAATGGGTATCCCAGAAAATTAATTGAATCAATTATTAAAAGGGGAGTTAACCAGAAACAGACGTATTATGGGCCAGAAAAGAAAACAGTCTACCTGAACATCCCATTTAAAGGGGATGCAGTTTCCCGAATGGCACAAAAGAAAGTTGAAGCAGCATTGACACGCACATTTAATGCAGCCAAACTACGAGTGTTATTTAGGGTAACACACTTGCCTTTACCAGCAATCAAAGAGAAACAGCCGTTAATGTCGATATCAAATATTATTTATCAATATACATGCGCAAGTTGTCGATCAACTTACGTAGGCCGATCGACCAGACGGTTAATTATTCGAATGAGGGAACATTGCAACTTGAACGCCTGTTTTAAATCAAATGGTGAATACACGTCTGCTATTGCGCAACACATCATCGAAACAACGCACGTATGTTCTCCAGACGTAGCATTCAAAGTAATTACTAAATGCAAAAACAAAAGGGAGCTAGCCACATACGAAGCCTTATGGATAAACAAATTGCAGCCGGATTTATGTAAGCAGAAGAAGCACGTACAAGCATTGAGCTTGAACTGGAGGTGACGCACGCAATTTGATTGGTTTCTATTTTCCACACTCTCTCTATGTTCAAATATTTCTATCTTGTTTTGCTTTCCAATTTATATATAAAGATATGTTCATGAGTAGATATTTGAGAAGACCATGAGAAAGAAAATTTTCTTATATATGATAAAATTTCTTTTTGTTTTTGCACACATGAAGGGTACAATGAAACGTTAAAATGTCAAGATAAATCTTGCAAACTTTTCACTTCGTTTAATGCTTGTCTTCATTATTTAAAAATTGCAAGCCAACCTTTTTCCGTCAATTGTGTTCTTGTCAAAGTAAATTCAAAAGACTTTAGCTGCAGAGAAGATTCTGATTGA
The DNA here is from genome assembly GCA_029291075.1 of Eudiplozoon nipponicum. Taxonomy (NCBI): domain Eukaryota; kingdom Metazoa; phylum Platyhelminthes; class Monogenea; order Mazocraeidea; family Diplozoidae; genus Eudiplozoon; species Eudiplozoon nipponicum. Next base: position 2,806 of record JAQBSW010008800.1, read on the forward strand.
GTTTCTGATGATGACGACGAGATTGAATTAAGCCATTTTGACTGCTTGGATGAGCCAATTTTACTATTCAACTTCATACGTGGCAGTACCATTGGCTTCGTTGAAGATGCTGAATTTTCACCAAGCGAAATTGAATGAAGTACTGGGTCAATTCCACTGCTACTTTGTAAAGCAGATCGATGATTTTTCAAATACGACATACAATTTGAAAGTTTCTCCGTAAGAGGGGGCTTTGCAGTAGCATTCTCGATTGCCGATGTGCTATACCCGATTATTTGCTCCATAGCTTTACTCTTATTTCGCGAACATTGTTTACTAAAGAAAATAATCAGTATTGAATAAAAAGTTGTAAATAATAAAATTAAACGGTTAAATGCAATGTATCAGACAAACATTCAAGAATCTGTGCTCTTGGTGTAAATGAGTACATATATTCGGCTCACGTATATAGTACCATGCTAGTTTATATTTGACCGGGAAAACAAGCTGGACGCATAACGAATAAGAAGTGTGATTCAATGGATACATGCGTTCTATTCTTAATGGATTATTTTCAGTAGAATTTGTAAGTGACTCAAACCACTATATATTTGGTAATATAAGACCTGATGATTTGAAATTGCGATTTTTGTATACTAGCACATATAGACAATAATATGTTCATATAATTAATCGGACATTTATTGCGCAGGTGGTGATAAAAATTATTTATTTATTCAGTTTCGTCCTTATTGGGAACTCATCATCTACTAGCTCAGTGGTTAGAGCACCAGATTCCGAAGCAGACGTGCCCATGTTCGAGCCCTGTTCGCGGCAAATTTTGGCCAGTACGTGATGAATTCCCAAAAAGGACGAAATCAATCTACCGGATGAATTGCCTTTTCTACACTATACAATTCTTAGTTTATACTGACATATGCGCTTACAGCGTGACTGAAATGCGTACTCTCTGTATCTGACGTGAACCGACATTTTATATGGTACCACAAACATGATTTTGTAGAAAGAGTAACTTTCACTAAAAATTAGGCCAACACCTGATACTTCAGATAAAGTTTCATACTCTAGTACTGCTTGCAAAGAGGTGAGAAAATATGCAATCGTGTCTTGAAAAATGGTGTGCTTAGCATCAAGTTACTTGGTAGTAAACCAGAAGTTTATGCCAGTCAGCATTTACAGTTGAACTGTGAATTTCGAATCGCCAATATGTTCAGTTTTAATAACACCCTTAGTTTTAGAAGCAATTGTAAAATAATTAATTTCTATCCTACAGAAGCAAACATTAAAATATAAGTTTACATAAAGATGCCCATCTTATAATGATCCATAGATTTCTTCAGGTTACTTTTGTCCACAATAATCCCAAACCTTTTGATTTAAAATAGGCGTTTAACTTACAATGTTCTCTCATTCGAGTAATTAACGGTCTGCACAGTATTTGCATTACAGCAGTTTTGTGCCGTTTTAATATAAATTATCAACAGTTCGTGGCTGCTTTTCAAGAATTGACAGACTGGTTAGTCAAGATTCGAAAGACGACGAATATAATAAAGCAATTAACGATTTAATTTCTAATAGCTACACTAGACAACTAATTGAATCAATTATTAAAAAGGGAATTAAACATAAACAGAGGTATTACGGACCAGAAAGGAAAACAGTCTACCTGAACATCTTATTTAAGGGGGATGCAGTTTCCCGAATGGCACAAAAGAAAGTTGAAGCAGCATTAACACGCACATTTAATGCAGCTAAACTAGAGTGTTATTTAGGGTAACACACTTGCCTTTACCAGCAATCAAAAGGAAACATCCATTAATATTGACATCAAATATTATTTACCAATATACAGGCACAAGTTGCTGATCAACCTACGTAGACCGATCGACCAGACGGTTAATTACTCGAATGAGAGAATATAGTAACTTAAATGTTTGGTGAATACATGTCTGCAATTTTGTAACAACTCTCAAAGCTTTTGATAGTTAAGTGTTTCGCTCAGGAAATTACATGGAACATTTGGTTTATTTTGTGCTTATTTCCACTATGTATTATAGTTTGCGTTGGTAAGTGTTTTAGCTTACAGATTCATATTTTTAACTTATTAATTCTTTAACGTGAAATTGGATCTATAATATATTGTTTAAATGTTTCTTGTTTTGTCAGTAACAAAATCATGGGAATTATTTACTTGTTAATCCTTAAACCATCTGCTGAAATGAGAGTACCGGCCTGAGGCACACGTGGTTTTCGACTGTCAGATTTTGTCGGATATAAATCGATCATAACATATTTTCTCTTATACTACGGACTCTCTTTCTCCCGTATTAGCCTTACCAACCAGAGGTTGGTGTTCTATCCAAGAACACCGATTTTTCTCATTCATATGATCATTCAGGATGTACATTAGGTGCTATTACTAGTTAGGAATCGTCTCTGTATAAGTAACGTTTTTGAATTTTTATGGCGGTATTTTGTTAAATATTGCATACGATAGCAAACAAAATTCTTCAACAGGACCGGTTTTGTACTTGTTGGGCACTCACAAAGTACTAGCCAGAACTGTCGCGACTCTGACACATTTTCTTCTGAGCTAGCAACCCATCCATTGCGCTGGTCAAGCCACGCACTAAATGCAATTTTCAGTCATATATAAATTGGTTTTAAAAATATTTTTGGAATATTATATGGAAGTTTTTATATTTGACTGTGGAAGACAAGATAATGCCAGGTTATTTTAGATCGCTTATTTTCAGAGAACGACACATGGACAGAGGATTTCGCTGTGAGATATCTAGCCAGAAGGGTTCATGAACATACCTCAATGGTAAAGTGCCTCACATTAAGTAGAAACTTCGTATACTTGTTAATGTTAATTAAATAGAGACTGAAAAATACCATACAACATATGCTTTCATTCTTTCCACAGTAAATCGAATGCTTGCGCGCAGTTTTCTGTTTAAATATTTCTGCTTAGCTCAATTAGCAATCAATCAGAAACATTTCTCAAGAAATATACGTGTATAAATTTACCCATAACAATTCACTTTTTTAAATAACAAATTACTTTGAAGAAACCTTCTGTTATGGTAAACGCCTAGTAATAAATTAGTTCAGGTGTAACCAGAAGGATCAACCAAAGGCAGCTTGAACGGAAAGTATAATCTCATGCACATTAGTTTCGTGCTTACTTGCGACTCATCAGTAGGAGCCGGTATTACGCCCTTTAAATAATATATATTTTGGTGAGAAATGTGGGATAATAGGGCGTAATACCGGCTCCTACTGATGAGTTGCTAGTAAACACGAAACGAATGTGCATGAAATTCTACTTCCCGTTCATGCTGTCTTTGGTGTATCCTCCTGGTCACAATTGAACTAATTTGTTACTTGGTTTCGCAAAACCTAATACACACTTGCATATATGTTAGTTCTCCGTAACAAACAGTATTTAAGTGGTAAACACCTGTTGAACCGTCACAAATTGATCCATTATCTTATAGCCCACCCGTCCTCGTGGTTTATCATCTGCACTGAAGACACATTACTCACAACCCAATCTGGTTAGACGAGTGCCCCAGTGCCAATGAAGAAGAAAGACCTCTTGGCAGCTCTCACTAATAGGATTGAGGGACTCAAAATTTACAAAAACAATGTCGGCTTTAATTGCCTCTTCGTACACTTTACAAATTAATTCAATAAACAGTGTAGTAAAAACAATTAAAATGTAATATGTAAGGCAAAGTTATCGCAACAAATTTACAAATAGTTTCAACGTCAATCTATGTTAACAATAAGAGAGAAATTGTCTAATAAGAGTACAAACACTACATACCTATATTTCAAAGTTCAAATAGTAAAATCGAGTTAACAATTATACCGCTTATCCTCATGGATGGTCAGCTAAAATACAAATATACATTAACAAAGTAGTCCTCATAAAATGTAACTGAATAGTTTCTATATGCGTTCAATCAACTAGCACACAAATTATATATACAAATAGAAGACGATAAAATAAATAACAGTGGCATTAAACTAGAGCCGATACATTGTACAGAAAATATAATCAATTAATATGTCAATTAGTCAGCTGGGCACCTGAACTACTATACACTCTTATGTTTGTCTGTATATTACACCGTTAAAGAGGCACTTCATATCTGAAAATTTATATTTATTGTTTCAAATAATTGTTTTGGGCAGCTCTGAGACCCGTAAAACGAGCAGTAAATCTGAAGTCAATTTCCCGCGACTATTTGCGCTATTTCTAATTAAACAAACTTCAGAGTAAATATGCTTTGATATTTGACGTTTTTGCTAAATCAAAGCCTTAAAATCTGGAGCATGATGCCTAAGCGTTGAAAATATATGAACCACAGAAAAGCTGTATAATGCCAACAATTATATGGAAATTGAAACAAAATTGTAATTTTTAAAATGGATACATTCTTGCGTATAAAAGATACGTTTATCAGTAAAGCAAGTATTCATTGCGCCAGCGATTATGCCGATTATTTAAATTCAAATTTGTGAAACGCAATAGATCAAGGATTACAGTTGCTAGACTGAGCTGACTGCCTGGCGAAATCAGTGATCATTACTATGGCGAGCGCGTCAGGGATACCGTGGATGAGGCCGCTTTGACATGTTGTGGCAGTTATTGTTCTGCCTTAATTGGGCTGTGCAGCCTAAACACGTCATTGCTAAACTATAGTCTGGAAGCTAAGTACTCGGTCGTCCTTGAGAGTTTGTCAACATGGGCAAGCGAATAAACTGTTCTACATTGCGTTTATGTTAGGACGCCTTTTTAACAGGCGATGCAGCACTCTCCTGGTGGTTGGTATTGATAGTTTTGCAATTATCGGATGAGGATAATAATCCGTTCGCCAAGAATAGATGTGTTGACTCTTTGTTTAAAAGAGACTAGAAGCACCAACATGACGGTTGGTTGGTATTTGTGTACACAGCGGATGAAGCTAATGATCCGTCCGCCAGTTTCGATGTGATTACTCTTCGTTGGAATTAGACAAACAACACCCACATGACGGTTGGTAGTGAGAGTTATGCAAGCGATAGCGAAGCCCTTAATCGTATGCAAAGAAGTGAGATGATGCAACTTCGCTGCGTACCGACCAGCAGCACATTGGTTGTTTTTGCTACATGCTCCATCACCAGTAAATGATGATTTTCATAATCGCGGTCAACGAGGATGGCTAATGAAGTTATCCAAGAAGATGTAAGTCGTGGTTTAGATAAGGATGCAAACTATGGCGTATCATCAATCTCCACCAAGGAAGGTAATTTAGTAGTAGTGCAGCTAGACACAGCTGACTGACTGGGTAAATAAGTGTTTAGTTGAGCAAATAAATAGTGAACTCACTGCCTGAATGTCATCATCACCATTGTTATGCGCTTAGTTATGTTATTCTATTTGATCTTTGGATTATATAGAAATAATTCTAGACACGTTTATGTTTAATGATTTTAGATCGTCCAGGTTTTTATTAGCGTTAAAAATCTATTATTTTTTTCAATTAAAATTTATTTTAGAACACGCATGCAATACGCGTTATAAACTGACGAATTAGTTTTTCCTATTTGAGTTTTTGACTATATATATACAAATTGTGTGCACTTTCATTTAATTAATTAACTATTATTTAAACCAATGAGATGGCCAGAACGACGTAGATACAGACAGTCGTGTAGAGACCACGCATTCATGTTTCATTTATATTAAATTTTGGATTTCGTGCCAAAAGTATATTTGGGTACTTTAATACGAACACCGTTTATTTTTAATTATTGTTTGATCAGGTATACGATTAGGTTGTATAAGCCGACAATCTTTTATCATTTTGAAAGTCATTTCATGCTTAGCCAGTAAATAATCAGTTCTCTATAACACGAAAAATGTATTTTAAACAATATTCAGGTAAAAAAACATGGTCTCAATGCCGTGATGACCTAAAACAGTTATCATCACATCAAGAAGCAGAAAGAAGGATAAGGTGAGAATATATCGTTTATTAAAATTTTTTACAACGCATACATATTTTATTATTAAATTTCCATTTTATTTAAATAGTAAAAGTACATCTCTTAAACACGAACTTACTTTAAACATAATGTATACGTCGGTTCATGATTTGAAGTAACGCAAATTTGAATTTATTAAGGAGAAAACTAAAATAAGATCCGTATTATTTTTTAATTTGCATGTAGTTGATTTTAAACGTACAAAGAATGCTAATGTCATTTCACGTAAGAGAGATAAAAAGGTCAGGATTAGACATGATGCAAATATTTGGAATTGGGCGATCTATATGCCGACTTTAGATAATATTAGTGCTACTGTAACTTATCGAGCATAACTATATCTGAAATACAATTTAATGAATATCAGCTCGAAATGCTTAACAGTGATTTAAACACAACTATTCAGATTGAGAAATCACCAGGAAATGAGATAATTACAGAGGCCGTTAAGCAGCAAAATTATTCTCAGACAAAGATAAGGTCAAGCTTGAATAATGCATAGCCAGAATTGCATTAGCACACAAAGAGGATAAAAATAAGCCCAATTATAATGTCAAAAGTCTCAGAAAGGACTCATCAGTAGGAGCCGGTATTACGCCCTTAACCACTATATATTTGGTAGAAGAATGTGGAATAATAGGACGGTACAATCTCCTAGACGAATGTGTAAACCTGCAATGTTGAAGCTAACATCATCTAAAGTCAACGACAATGTACCGTCCAATTATTCCACATTCTTCTACCAAATATATAGTGGTTAAAGGGCGTAATACCGGCTCCTACTGATGAGTCGCCAGTAAGCACGAAACGAATGTGCATGAGATTATACTTGCCGTTCATGCTGCCTTTGGTTTATCCTTCTGGTCACAACTGAACTAATTTGTTACTAGGTTCGCAAAACCTAATACATACTTGCATATATATTAGCTCTGCGCAACAAACAGTATTTAACTGTAAAAAACAATTTAATATGTTTAAATTACAATAAACGAGGTGTGACGGTTCTGCTGAGTCTATATGATTATTATGATTAGACGTATGAACGAGGAGCTAATATAGAGATAGAAGCTAAAATGAATAACGAATCTACCGATAAATTATAAAAAAAAGTTAAACTATTGATTAATAATATGATTTCTAATAGTGAACTGAATGGAGAACATAATAAAGATTTCATAGATGGAGACATAGTTGCGCCCAGAGTGTATGGTTTAGCAAAATTGCATAAACCGTGTAACACGTGTACAATTATTTTGATTGTCCAACACTCCCAATAAATAAAATGTCCCAGTTTCTATGTCATAGAATAAACAAATATTCGTACTCCTTAGATCATGCATTGATGAATTCCTAGCGTTTGGTCAAGATTGCGGATAAATGTGAAATACATGAAAACGACAGATTGACAAGTGTAGATGCTGTATCAGTGCACACCAATTTGCCAGTACCAAAATATTTTCAACGCTTCCTGGTCGATCATCCGATAATATCAGAAAGAATTAAATTGACGATGAAACATATAATAGATATGATGAACACATCTGTGGCTTCTACTTACTTTATATTTAGTAAGTAATTTTATAGGTAAATTGGAGATGTTCCAATGAGACAACCATTGTCAGTTCAAGTAATAAATTCCTTCATGCATTACTTTGAGAAAAACCTTTTAGATATGACGCCCAAAAAAGATCAAGCTGCTTGTACGATTCCATGATGACATATTAATTAATTGAAATCACGGAGAAGATTGCATGAACTTCTTAAAATTAGCAAATCAATGAGTGAACTAAAGTTAACGAATGATGAGGAATCATATGGTGATTTACCATTTATGGTTGTCAAATTAATTAGTAGTTCAAAATTAGAAAAAGATGCTTATAGGAAGGATACTCACTTGAGTATTCATCTTTGTTTCAAGTAAAATTATCTGTATAGAAAGTAAATTCGCATCCCAAAACCACTGAAGCTAATAAAAATAAAACATAAAAGGATTGAATTGGGTAGATTATGAGAAATATTCCGTGCTAATGGGTACACGCCTAAGTTAATAGAAGTAAAAATGATGAATGTAATGTGCATTAAGCTAAATAGAACAAAGAAAGGCCATAGTGATACCGGACTCCAAACTAAGCAGGGAAATAAAAACGGTGGCATTGAAATAACATATACGAACTATTTTAGATCAATCCTTTACATTAGGCACTAAACTTCTCAACCAAAAGGAGAAAATTAAACCGTTAGGCACACCAAGTTTGCATGAAATTCCATATAAGGACTGTAACCTACTGTATGTGGGTAAAACATGTGCTAAATTAGGATATGAGGAAGGAAACATAAAACTGCATGCAAATATGGACATGTTAATAGAATAGATCTTGCATATCACATAGTAGTGACAGGATATCCAATAAACTGTGATGGTTGTGGTCGCGTAGCAAGATGTGGTCGTAAAAGATCTACAAGATTGATTAGAGAATCCTTTAAAAGGAAATCGAGATGTAACAACGGATGAAATAGTTAGAGAAAAATAATTAGACTCAATTTTGCACAGAACACTAAATAATGGTGGGAAACAAGGATTGCAGAAATTAGAATTGGAAATCCGCTTAAATAAAAGAGAAAGACAGTTGGCTTACGATTAACTTACAATTGGCGAAAGAAAAATAATTAACGGTCTCTTAAATAATTGTAGGATTATCATATAATTTCATCCTATATTAATTATTATCTGATAGTATATATTAATTTAGGTTCCTTATAGAGTGTAGTATTTATTAATTAATCTTTATGTTGAATATTACTATAATCTAACGTTTAGTAAGCTATTTTCAAAATTTCCTTTCTGAATTTATTTTATTTTAATTTCTCATTTTAATTAAGGTTATTCATTTGCTAACTCATGAGTATTTAGTATGGAAAGGCTTTGCGACAGGTCTATTCAAATTTTGGTATCCAATCCTCACCAAAGTGGTCACTTGTAAATACATTATTTAACAAAGTATATGATAATCAATATGTACGATGTGCTCAAAAAGGATTTGACATTAATAACTTTAGTTTTAACCTATTTGAACGAACACGTACAATTAATTGGATATATCCGATTACTTCACAATTATAAACACACTCCCATATATGGTGTACACTTAGCTAGCGAATCATAACATAACAGGTATTGTGTTACCACCACCCGCGCAATCAATTATTGTTTAAATTGTATTTCCTATATATGTATATGTGGCGAAAGCTGCAAACAGTTAATGTTCATGACTGCATGGAAATTGTGCAGCCGACATTTCCAGTCAAGTTCAATGTATGCAAGACTGCTAGAGGTGAGAGCCACATATCTAAATTTTGATTTCCATATATATTCAATGCGGTTTGATCCTCGATAGTCAGTTTGCCGTCGTACTCTGATGATGATCATGGAAGGTCGAAACGCGTCAGTGCGTTGCAGCTGGCGGTAGTCTTGTTATGTTGTTCGATGACTGGTTAAATATAATGGGATTGGTGTTTACTTCAAGCACGCAAACTTGATTTAAAGAATTGTTACCACCACCCGCGCAATCAATTATTGTTTGAATTGTATTTCCTATATATGTATATGTGGCGAAAGCTGCAAACAGTTAATGTTCGTGACTGCATAGAAAATGTGCAGCCGACATTTCCAGTCAAGTTCAATGTATGCGAGACTGCTAGAGGTGATAGCCGCATATCTAAATTTGATTTCCATATATATTCAATGCGGTTTGATCCTCGATAGTCAGTTTGCCGTCGTACTCTGATGATGATCATGGAAGGTCGAAACGCGTCAGTGCGTTGCAGCTGGCAGTAATTTTATTATGTTCTTCGACGACTGGTTAATACAATGGGATTGGTGTTTACTTCAAGCTCGCAAACTTGATTTAAAGAATTGTTACCACCACCCGTTCAATCAACTATTGTTAAATTGCATTACCTCTATATTTATATGTGGCGAAAGCTGCAAACAGTTAATGTTCGTGACCGCATAGAAATTGTGCAGCCGACATTTCCAGTCAAGTTCAATGTATGCAAGACTGCTAGAGGTGAGAGCCGCATATCTAAATTTGATTTCCACATATATTCAATGCGGTTTGATCCTCGATAGTCAGTTTGCCGTCGTACTCTGGTGATGATCATGGAAGGTCGAAACGCGTCAGTGCGTTGCAGCTGGCGGTAGTTTTGTTACTTTGTTCGATGACTGGTTAAATACAATGGGATTGGTGTTTACTTTAAGCACGCAAACTTGATTTAAAGAATTGTTACCACCACCCGCGCAATCAATTATTGTTTAAATTGTGTTATCAAGTTTGTTTCTAAATCAATTTGTTAAAGCAGTTGCTTGGTTATCTTGACTTATTCACGGAAACTGCAGCAGATGTTCCAGTTGTATTGAGAACGAATTGTCTATAAGATAACTGTAAATTTTTTGTTGGCTCAACAGACGTTGACTAATACAACGATCTATACTAGTCTACAAATTAAAGATGACCTACTATCCGAAATATTTACAAAAGACTGAACAACCGCGACTTCTCAGATAACTGATACACAATTGATGTCTGTTTATACAAAAACCACACGCTAAACTCAAATGTAAATGGTAAGCTCTCTGAAATCTAACTTCTCAACATTGGTTATTTATACAAATGTCATTAATGGTGCCAAGTACCGACTCGGCAACAATAGTGTTGGTACAATGTCAGTTTTCGACAACCATGGTGTTGGTATCAGGTACTGACACAATAGCCATATTGTTGGCACCCTTTACAGGTCTGGAATAAATATTATATATAGTGAGTTGGCTTTAAAGTTGCATTTTCGAAGACTTTATATGAAGTTAGCTTCACTACGGCAAGTCTACACATTCGTATAAGAGATTGTATCGTCATATTTTCCCACATTCATAACCAAAGTATATAGAGGGTAAAGGGCGTAATACCGACTCCTACTGATAAGTCGCCAGTAAGCACGAAACGAATGTGCAGGAGATTATACCTTCCGTCCATGCTGACTTTGGTTTATCCTTCTAGTCATATGTGAACTAATTTGTTACTAGGTGCGCAACACCTAATACATAATTGATTATATATATATATATATATATATATATATATATATATATATATATATATATATTACCTCCAATCTCCAAAACAGTATCTAAAAGCAATGAACGTTCAGTGCGCTATGTATGCGAGATTAGCCGATTACTAATGAAGCGAATTCAAAAGCATTTCAGACTAAGCACAACTGACCCGTAATAATACGTTTCCGCAATAGCTGAACACATTAATAATATAAATCTCACGCCAAATCAGGCGGATTTCAAGGTTTTACGAAAGAGCTTAATTCTCAGCTAAATAACCAAGTTAAGTTCTTACATTATTGGAATATAAAGTGATGAATGCTGTGTGCGTGTGTACATGCTCTCTTCGTTTTCATGTTTGTCGGTTTATAACGCATGTTTCAATGCCGCGTTTTGCGTACGCGGGTAATAGTTGTACACGGGCAGTTACACAAAGATCTGATTCATCACACTTTCTGATTTTGTTTTGTCTTTGATCAGGTTGAATTCTTCTTTTTTCAACTGAAAATGCGGTTCTATCACATCTTTGTTTACTGGCGACGTTTCGGTGCCTACTTTCCAGCACCATCCTCAGGCAACACCACACAGTACAAACTTCACGATAACAGATTTAAGCAAATGTGGTAACCTCGTTCCAAAACCATTCTATTTATATATAATTGACCCAACACTATTTTTAATCATAGAATTTGTCTCAGTAACTAAACTCAATATATAACTATTTATAATTAGCAGACCAATCATTACATCACCTATCTCCAATTCCCGGTATACGTAATCTCATCTCGTATGCAGAATATTGTAAGGGAGAGAGACAGTATCGAACGTTTTGTTATTTGTTATAACTGTATTGCTACTATGCCACGGTAATCAAAATTCAAAATGATAAAAAACTAAAACCTTGAATGTCATATATTGTATTTTATTTAAAGCCGGGAACTCTAATGTATACAATGGTGCATGAGGTATTGCGCACATAGCAACAAATTAGTTCAAATATGGAGCAGCAAGTTTCGTAGATGGATGGAGAGTGAATGTCATAGCGACGCTTAGGTGACATTCACTCTCCATCCATCTACGAAACTTGCTGCTCCATATTGGAACTAATTTGCTGCTATGTGCGCAATACCTCATGCACCATTGTATACATTAGAGTTTCCGGCTTTAAATAAAATACAATATATGACATTCAAGGTTTTAGTTTTTTATCATTTTGAATTTTGATTACCGTGGCATAGTAGCAATACAGTTATAACAAATAACAAAAGGTTCGATACTGTCTCTCTCCCTTACAATATTCTGCATATGAGATGAGATTACGTATACCGGGAATTTGAGATAGGTGAGGTAATGATTGGTCTGCTAATTATAAATAGTTATATATTGAGTTTAGTTACTGAGACAAATTCTATGATTAAAAATAGTGTTGGGTCAATTATATATAAATAGAATGGTTTTGGAACGAGGTTACCACATTTGCTTAAATCTGTTATCGTGAAGTTTGTACTGTGTTGTGTTGCCTGGGGATGGTGCTGGAAAGTAGGCACCGAAACGTCGCCAGTAAACAAAGATGTGATAGAACCGCATTTTCAGTTGAAAAAAGAAGAATTGAACCCGATCAAAGACAAAACAAAATCAAAAATTGTGATGAATCAGATCTTTGTGTAACTGCCCGTATACAACTATTACCCGCGTACACAAAACGCGGCATTGAACCAATAAACTTGTACACACCGCAACAAAATTTCAAAAATTATAACGCATGTATTTAATCCAACTTAATTATCGTTGCTTTTCAAATATTGACTTTATAAACTACCAGATGTTACAGTCGAGTTGATCTCTGGAAGAAAGTAAATTGGCTCTTATTTGACTGTGTTGTAAATGCATGCTTTGAAATAAATTTAAGCTGTAATACACATTTATTTCTTTTTATTAAAATTTAGAAAACTTTGATTATAATTAGTGTATCGAGTAACAACTTAGATCCTTCAGGACTACTTTCAGAGTTCTCTATGCGTTAAGTTGACTCCAATAGCACTTTTACACACTTATGTATAGAAGATTGAACGGTACATTTTCTCTACGGTAATAATTGATTCTGTAATTGCTATGGATGTAGTGCATTATTCATTTAAGAAACCAATAATAGCGAAATGTATTCGTCAATGGAATTACAAATTTCGATCATGACTCTCGTCCTGGTTCTGTTTGAAGAAATATATTATCGCGAACGAAAAGCCTACTTCACGCAAACCAATATGCTATATGGTTTATCGGGTAACACTACGTCATACGTAAGCAGAATAACTCATTTTAACCCTTAAACTGCAGTGAGCAAAACAAATGAAAATGCAATTTTGTATCTTTCCCCTTGGTTAATTTCCATAGTTTTGTTGTTATATTTTATAACAAAAAGATACTTTACATTTTTAACCTTTAAAAGATTTTACTTTGGCATACAGCTTGGAGATCAGAAAAAGATTTCTAATCCCGTCTCTTGTTTTAAAGCCTCTTCGGATATACTTGCCTACCTCACGAAAAGTAGATTTTAGAGCAGTTGAGAAAGCACACGTAGACAATCTCTCGGTACAAAAGAGTTGTAGATTTTTTCTCGAACTAACTGTGATCTTTTAAATTACCTCAGTAAATTTACTGAAAATTATAGAAATCCAATTCAAAGAATAATGTTTTATGCTATTAAGAGGTGTTAAATTATAAAAAAAACTATGATAAGTATTTGGAGAACTGAACGGTATTGTGAAAATTGTCTCTTCTTCTTCACACTTTCAAACTCTTTACTATCCTGGAAAGGAACAATGTGGAGGGTGCAAAGTAAATACATGATTTTCTCTATGTAAAAATGATAAAATTTAGATATTTAATAAATACCAAAATCTGATGCAATTAGTATAATCAAGATTGCGATCTTGATATAAACACCTGACCCATTGAGTATATATATTTGTCAGTATAAACTAAGAAGTGTATAGTGTAGAAAAGGCAATTCTTGAAGTAGACCGGTTTCGTCCTTATTGGGAACACATCACATACTGTTCAGAATTTGCCGCGGACAAGGCTCGAACCTGGGCACATCTGCTTCGGAATCTGATGCTCTAACCACTGAGCCACCCTGCCGCACACTACACTACGCACAATTTTCAGTTGTATAATAACTAATGTAACTTGGTTACTCTATTTTTCCTTTAGGTGGAACTTGTATGGTTAGAGCACCAGATTCCGAAGCAGACGTACCCAGGTTCGAGCCCTGTCCGCGGCAAATTCTGGCCAGTACATGATGAGTTCCCAATAAGGACGAAACCGGTCTACTATACAATTCTTAGTTTATACTGACATATGTAAGTAATTAATGGGTCAGGTGCTTATATCAAGATCGTAACCTTGATTATAATAATTATTATCACCGCCCGCGCAACCAATGTTCGTTTAATCTGATGCAATTAAGCGTCAACTTCATAGATATTCTACCTGATTTCTACATGTATTAATACTATTAGTTTGGAAAAAATCCGAAAAATTTGATTCAAATGTATTTGCAGACAATCTATTTGTGAACGGTTTCACTGTGACGGAAACAGTGAGAACCCATCAATCAATGCAAAAAACAAGCTGTAAACCTGAAAAAGTAAAGGAATCCAGATTTTACAAATTTTAGAGTTCTATCAATTGTTCTGCAATAGACAACTGCGGAAACAACAAATAAATATTATTAAACAATAATTGATTGCGCTTGTAGTTGTAACAATTCTTTAAATCAAGTTTGCGTGCTTGAAGTAAACACAAATCACATTTTATTTAAGTGTCCTCGAACAACATAGTTCGAGTGCGTTGCGACTAGCGGTAGTTTTGTTATGTTGTTCGAGGACTGGTTAAATAAATAAATTCTAGTTGTTGTGTTAAGAAAGCAGGCCTTAACTATCTAAAAACCATCGTCATCACCCAACCTATCATCACGCCAGTTACGTAATTTTTCATTTTAGTAATGTCGTGACAATATCCGTAGAAGGATATGATTTTTAAATATAACTTCAACATTACTTAAGTTCACAAAGTTTATTTGTAAATGAAATCTTGGATTCTCCCTTATTAGCATTTCCAGTTCACACGAAGCCATAAGACCAGTCAAAAAATATTGACTATATCGGTCTCGAAAGAGTTTACTGATTAAGCATTAGCTTGAGTGCAAAATGAGCAGTTCAATAAGCGTTCTAAGAAGCAGCAGACAAGTGGCATAAAGCAGCATTTGCTAGCAAATTAACCGGGAGTGAAATCGTGTCAATCAGAATATTAACCGAGACTAGGTGCATTTTCAAGGCACAATGCCATGAGCATAAAACGAACCTCAATTTAATCTGCTAAGTCGAAACAACGACAGTAATATTTCTTAAGACTTTGTACTGATATTGTTTCTATGTGTGAAGTGTAACGTCATCCTACTAAGTTGTGTGCAATAGCTTGTGTCAAAATATGAGCCGAGAAAAATTATAGCTTCAAGTACATTTTGAGAGCAAAACAAAGAAGCTTTTAATTCCCACCATATAAATTAATGAAAATTTGATAACAGAGGTTCGCTCTAATGTTGAAACAGTTACATGGTGGATTATTATCTTCAGTATCTTGGCCTTGTTTTGTAGTTTGATACATTATAAATCTTCATAGTGTTCAGATTCAAAAATGCTCAGAGTCAGGCCTTATTTTTCTGCTGTCGCGGTTCCATTGCAGATAAGTTTCTGCAGTAAGTGCTGATTTGCGCAAATAATCACATTATTCTTTAAACGACCTACATACAGCCCATCGCACATCTAAGTCAACGCATAAACAATAATAATTGAACAAAGAAGATGATGATCTCTGTCGTATTCAGCTCACTTCGTCATTTCTATCGTATGCCGTGATGATTTCAGCTTTTTTCTATCGTTAAATATACTGGCTTTTTAAAATGATACTAGGTTTGAAATACAGAAGTAACTGTTAAGTAGCAATGTCACTATGCATGCCTAGCCACCACAGGTCAGTAATCCCTGTTAGCGCTTTTCTGGAATTTTTGTTTCAAATAATAAATATTCTAATTTAAAGGACTTATAGACTACGCTTTAATGGTATGTATCTGTATTGAAAATCAAAATAATATAAATTCCTGGCCTTGAACTCTGAGCCATGTGACAGTCCCAGCTGAAACTAATCAGCCATTCGAGTTCTTAACACAGTCAAGGCGGATAACTTGTATTCCTGACTCTACTCATACTCACTCAGGCTGCTTTTGGTAGTCCGGTTGGTGGCCTGCGGCCCACTCAGAAGACATAATCAAGCGGAAATTTCGATTGGTATGGTACACTGGTCAAAAGGAAGTGCAGGTGTCTCACTGCTAGCTCTTAGGAAGCAGAAATCTGGTGTAGAATTAAAGATCAATAACTCATTTGATTTTAATTACCATAAAGAATAATTCTAATTAACTGCTCTGTATAGTTATCTTTTATTTTTTTTATATAACTTGTTTATGTCCCAAACTAAGACTAAACAAAATGTTTTCCCTTCGAATGTTAACAACTATGTGAATTAGCATAAGCCTTATGCTAGGGATATTCTATTACTACGTAGCCCTATCGACGATAATGAGGTAATGGTTGATTGCACAGCTGACAACACGAATTAATTAATTCAAGTTTTCAGACTTAAATGAAAAATCTTCCTTTAATTATTTAACAAAATATCTAGTCTGTTGGAAAGCCTATTTATTGCATATACTAGCACGCTTTGACCCTCCTCGACCATCGGTCGGTGAGTCACTCAATGACAATAGATCAGAAGCTTGTACTTCGAATTTATAAAAATTACTCGAGAGTATAATTAAAAATAGTTCGCCGCAAGAAGTAAAAATCTTAAGTATGTTTCTGTTATAGCATATGTGTAGCTAGGCTGTCATATTTAAACTTTAAGTAAATTCTTTTCCTGTCTAAGTGTCAATTGGTAAATTGACACTTCTTACAAGATGACAATGAGATTGCTTTATTATAGGGCTTTATATATGCTCGCCTTACAAAAAAACCTACGAATAAACGTTCAACAGATATTCAACTTTGTCGCCAGCTTTAATTTACATGTTTCTAGAACTTCGTCAATTACGTTTCCCCTCAGCACTCAATAATATGTTTATTTAAGAAAAGGAGCCACGATATGAAACAATTTAATTATATAAATGTTCATTTTAATACCACTCCCCCATCTAGTGTGGTGTCTGTTCAACAATGACAGATTGTGGACGGTCAGTTAGAACTTTGGGTCTAAATGGATGCTGTAAGAGCTCCACCTAAAAGAAGAATAGACTACCCAAGTTACAGTAGTTAGTGTATAAATGAAAAATTGTGTGTAGTGTAGTGTGCGGAAGGGTGGCTCAGTGGTTAGAACACCACATTCCGAGGAAAACATGCCCAGGTTCGAGACATATCCGCAGCAAATTCTTGGCCAGTTCGAGATGAGATCCAAATAAGGACGAAACCGATTTACTGGATGAATTGCCTTTTCTACACTATACAATACTTAGTTTATCCTGACAAATGTATGTGCATAATGGGTCTGGTGTTTATTTCAAGTTCGCCACCTTGAATACAATAATTGAAAAACGGATATTTTATAAAACCTTAAAGAATAAATTGCTTTCTGTTGGAATATTTTGCATCAATAAGCTTTTAATTTGTTATGCTAACACGGGTAACAGAAAATTTTAGTTCATATTCTTGCGTTCGAACGGCTTTTTAAACAAGCGCAATTCTTTGAATATCACATTTTGATAGTATCACATCAAATTTAGTTAGACGCATGAACAGTTAGTTTTATGTTACATAATGAGAACATTGAAAGCTTACCGCCTTTAACCTTCAATTGTAGATCAAATGTTTTCATTTGCAAAAACTTGATTCCGACAGATCATTTACAACATATGTTAAATATAAAAGACGATATAAGCTAAAAGACGCGAAAGCTATATTTACCGCCAGAACGCAGTCTGAACTATGTAGGAATAAAAAATCTATACGAACTCATAAAATACTGCTGACAGCTGGACAGGTATACATTAATGATTCTTAAGCTCTAAATTAATTTATTGCCTCTAAAATTCATTTTTACATTTTGTACAAAAATTGTATTGAAACCATAAAAGTCTAAACCTGTTATTTGTTCATAAAATATTAATAATTTGTGCCTATTGTAGCAATAGCCACCTTTGAGACCGAGAACGCACCAAGGGTCCTATCTAGGGCTGCAGTGAATTAAACATAAAATCCTGACAGAAGTGCACTATTAAGATGAACCATTCAGCACAACGAAGGAAGCAGCCTTCTAGCCACAGAAATGAATATAAAATAAAAAATATTTATATTTTGTTTTACTAAATTGATGCGCTTTATACGAGCAAACTCCTGTTAATGAAAGATTACAAATAAAGCACCTGTGTTGAGTTAAATAAAATGGCTACTGAAGGATGGAAAACTTAATAAGAGTATTATCTGCACAAATGAACACTGCAGAGATATGGATAACACACTAATAATAAATTCTGAGGGAATCCGCATAAACGACCCAACCAATATAGGTTAAAATCAACATCTATCGAATTTCTATTTATTTTCACAAGGAAAAAATAGTTTTTTTTATCATAGCTAAAGCACAACTGCAAATACATTTAAAATCTAACCTCAGATTGTAAAAAACTATTATGGGAAAAAAGTTTAACGGCAATAACGATTTATATACTGGGTTGGTAGACTCACTCACCTGCTATTCGAAAATAAGCGATCCCTCTTTTTTGAAGCAGAGACTAATTCACTTTCCACATGACAAATGCTCACAGAGTGCATTTTACTGCGTTGTTTATAAGTTGGAAGATTTTTGGTTTTAAATTCTCCTTTTTCCGCGCTCTCTCCAGAAATATGTTTTTGCGTCGGATTTTCTTGTGAACCGCGTTGGGTTGTTTGATCATGGTGAGCGTTTCTATCGTAAATGTCAGCCAGAAGAACGTTGAAAATTTGGCTTTTCCTACTGTTTTGAATAGAAATAGCGTTGCTGTTGTTGTTCAAGTCAACACTTGTTGCTGTAGATTCATCATGCATATTGCACTTGGAGCTAATTTGCCCTTGCTGATCTTTCGGCAACTCAGGTAACACAGACCTAGTTTCTCTGACTATGCTAAATATTTCGAAGAAATTAATGAAATAAATAAGGAAAAACACGGTCTAATGTATGAACTGGCTTTTCTATGCTAAACAATTCTTAGTTTATACTGACGAATGTGTGTACTTAATGAATCAAGTGTTTATATTTAGATAGTAACATTGTTTATAGAAAATTGGTATGACCGCCCACGCAACCAATGTTCGGTTAATTGTTTGTTTGACACAACAAGAAAAATTACTGCAATAGTAAAATTTTGCGCAAGACTTAGACTTTCAAACAGTTACTTGATTATAAATCTTTTCCTGGGTTACAAAAATAGCTAAAGTCTATAATATAGTTACGATTGGTTTAGAGTAATACTTATTTTACAGCAGTATCGGAAGCCATAATGATTTAAAATGCAATTCTATGACAATTTGTAGCATCAATCTTTTGAAGAATTTTGATTCTAGTTATTTTAATAACAAAATACTCCACGGCTCTATAATGGTTTTGCGTGTGTGTGTGTGTGTGTGTGTATAAGTTAATATTTTAACATTCATTTATAAATAAAAAATGACTGACCATCGCGAGAATTATGTTAATAATTACGAAATTATGTTTTTTTTCAGGAATAGCTCTAATTTTTTTGTTCGGATGAAAATAAATAATAATTCTTATTTGTGTCAGGTAATATAGTTACTAGGGTAAAAGTGTATTGGTTGCGCAATTTTGAAACAGTTTCAAAATCCAAAGTGAAATATTTTTGTATTGGTGACATTTTAAATGCTCTAATCTGGCTTTAGAATGGCTAAAAGTGTATATTACAAAATATATCAATGCACACTTAAATTTGCAAAAATATTGACGCATAAAAATGGATAAGTCAATGATAAATAGACCAATACAGAATATGCATGAAACAATAGGCGAACACCGCTTCTTAGCTTCTAAATATTTTAATATAAAAATTTCGATTGTGATCTCTGCTAATCAAGTTTCCGTTGTGCTCTACTACTGGCAAGTAAAGAGTAGTAAGCAACAGTAATTGCAATCTTTACCACAACCCGCACAAGCATTTCTTTCTAAATAGAAAAAAAACATATATACTATTGGCGACGGCTGCAACAGCGTTATACTCGTAACTACGTAGTAGTTGTGCAATCGACATGTGCATTCAAATACAAATTATGCGAGACTAAAAGAGATGACAGCCGCATTTCTGATTTTTCATACCCTTATATACATTGTAATTGGATCCACATTAGTCAATTTGCCTTTGGGCTTTGATAATGACTATGAACGGTCGAAACACATCTATACGAGAGTTTGGCGTGGGTTTCACTATATTGAGCAAGTAGGCAAATAAAATGCGAATAGAGTTTATCCACATTCCGTAAAACGCATGCTTGGCGGATTTTCTTTCAGTGTTAGATTAGTAAAATGAGGACATTAATGCATTCTTCAATGTCGAAATATTTAGTTTCATTCTAATTATTATAAATTGAACAATACCACCTCAAATATTTAAATATCAATAACCACCACTATATTTCTGTCAAATTTCTTTTAATGAACCCACACACAATCACAGACAAACACACGATATTGTTGATAATAACAGTATGGCGTATATATATACTGGCGTTCCGCGAAAATAGCCTTTTAAAAATCAATAAAAAACTGTAAGTAGTTAGAAACCACGCTTAACTGGACTTCGCATCATGTAGGCTCAATTAGCTGATAATAATGACACATAGATTGACCTAGGCGTCAAAATCAGTTTATATTGAGACATAGCCCACGTCATTCTATACAAAACTCACGGCACACCAAGTAACAAGTTAATTAAAAAAAGGACAAAGGTGATATGACCAAATCAGCATGAATACTAGGTGTAACTACACGTAAAGCAAAATACATTGCAATATGTATATGATGTAAACTTTTTATTTTAACAAAACATACGACAGTTATTACTGATATTTGACATGCATAAACATACATTTAGGTTACCTAAATTGTCATAACATATTTATTGGTAACAAATTTTGAATTGCTAAATCATTTTAAACGTGCCATGGAGTGTTGAAATGTGTATATAGCAAGATAAAAGAAAGTTACGTTTTCGTACTTCAGTCTCGTCTTTACGTCTGAAAACTGGAACCAATGTGTTATCAGCGAGGGCGAAATCAAAGATTTCTCAATTATACAGATTTTATTAATGCGGTGCACGTTCAAAATAGTTATGATTGTGACTGCATAGAAATTGTGCAGCCGACCTTCCAGTCAGATGTAACGCATTAAAGCCAACTTGTAGTAAGAGACGAATATAAAATTTCCGAAAAGCTGAAATTTATATAATTAAACGAACATTGGTTGCACGGACGGTGATAATAATTATTACAATCAAGGCTGCGGTCTTGATATAAGCACCTAACCCATTAATTACTTACATATGTCAGTATAAACTAAAAATTGTGTAGTGTAGAAAAGGCAGGTCATCCAGTAGACCGGTTTCGTCCTTATTGAGAACTCATCATGTACTAGCCAGAAATTGCCACGAACAGGACTCCAACCTGGGCACGTCTGCTTCGGAATCTGGTGCTCTAACCACTGAGCCACCCAGTCGCACCAGAAATTTACCTGTTTGTTTTAACCCCGTTATACAGTTTCACTTTATGATTTGGTGATTATCTTAGGTCGAAATGCGATATTATGTGTGACTGGCAGTAGTTTCATGGCTTTGTGCGTCTAACTAAAATATTGAAGATTGTCATATATTTCAAGTGAGAAGACTTTATTTAGATACAATAACAGATTGCATTTGGACTTGCCTAGGATTAGCATTCAAATCCGTGTCCAGTTGGCTTTCCAATGGTTCAAGCCATTGTTCATCAATAGAAGGATTTCGCGCACCCACCTCAGGGACTGATTTCAAATCAAGTAAATTCTCTTCTGTTTCATGAAAACCAGATTGATTGGTTGCATCAATGTACATATCAGCGTAGTTTTTATCGAACTCCATTGATAGAGCTATTTTGCCTAGAATTCTTAGACAATTTTGACTACCTCGCGTTGACGGACTCAACTGACTGAAGTCTATAAGGTTTCTGGTTACTCTGACTTGGTCTTGTAATATATCCGTCCAATTTTATGCTGTTCAGTGGGCAAGTGGCACATGAATATGTCGAATTTCGGTTAAAATGATGGACATAAAAAGTCAACCCGAGCGAAGGGTTAAAAAGCAAAATTCGTTCAGGCAAACAAGATTTAAACAAAATATTAAGAAGTCTTGAATAGTTAGCATATTTTAATATAAAATAAGTACAATCTCAGACTCTTTAGTAGTTCAGATTCTCAACAAAACAACTTCACGGAACTTACTTGGATATTAAATTTGAGAAAGAAGAATTTTCGGCAAAAATCGGGATGAAAGGCTGTCAGTGAAAAAATCGCTGAACTCCTAAACAAAACAAAAAACGCGTTTCAAATCGATATTGATCGTACACATCATGGAAGGCTGACGAATCCTCTTTGACCGTAATTGTTTAATTCACATCTAATAATAACACATTCAGATGTTTAACGAAGAATGTGCTCGATATTCGCGGATTAACGAATCAAACGATGCGAGCACGAAGTATATGGATAAATGTTGTGTTGCCTAGATACGTCACTCATAGTTTTAAGCCGAGAAGTGAAATAATCTGCGCTTCAATTCGATCCTTAAGTAAATCGGGGACGCAAACTACGCACAGCGGTTTACAGTTTCGGTTTTAGCAAATAAACCAATAACTCGTACATTACAAGAGCACCGGATCTGGACACTATTTAGCAGCAAGGTGCCAAATTAAGTCATCATTAGCATGAGAGTAATCTAATAAGAATTGCATGTCTGGACGGATATTGAAAAATTTTAATCGATTGCAGAAGTCATTCGATATGTCAAGCTGCACTCAGAGACGTCTCCTAATAGATAAATAATAAATAAAGCGTTAAGCGGAATTATGGGGTTAATTGAATAAATCCTAATTATCGGAATATAAGCTTTGTAGGAGATCACTCTAGATTTGAAGTTTAAATCTTGGCGAAATTGTGAAGTTTACTCTAACTAATTTATAAAGCTTCACAATTCAATTGAGACTGTTGGCTGAAAGCGGTAGCGACTTAAATGGCCAAATTCATAAAATAGGTGGAAACTCCAAAATTTCAGGATAGGTGGCAAACTGGAAGGGAGAATCAGCTAACGGAAAGTTCAGACAGTGTTTAGCCACTACACCGCCAGTTGCACGTACTAACGCATTTACACCTTCTTTGGTCATCATTACAGACACAATGTTAAAATAACTACAGAGCTAAAAATGAAAGTTATTAATCCTACGGAATGTGGGTGTCCAGGCTAATATTTCGACATATCAGATCGGCCGACTCCTGCAAACTCACACTCATAACTGTTTACGAGTAAGTAAGAGCATAAAGCAAGCATGAAAACATAAAACTTATGCAGGGTCGGGCAATTTAAATTCAGAATCATGTCCATCCACGGACATGCAATTGCTTTCTTGAAGGAGCTCCGTGTTCGCACTGATTACTGAGTTTGATCAGCGGATTCGAACGTATTAACTAGTTAAAAAAAAAAAAAAAAGAGATACTATCTGTAGGGTTCATCGCTGCATCCTCACGAAACTCTGCTTCCATTTGTTTCCGTGAGATGCAACTGACAAGGCCTACGGTAAGATGGGCCGAAATATCTTGCTAAAAGAAAATTACTGGAACAATGAAAGCTGCGTTAGTCAAAACGCAGATCAGGTAATTGCAATTGCTTTATTGTCAGACTTTTTCGGAACCATCTGCGATAAACTGCAATTAAATACATATATACCGATATGTGCAGTCTTGTATTCATGCATTCCATATGGCTAATTAAAACCGACGACAACAATCTGGACAATGCACCAATGGCCAAAAATTAAGCAACCAGCCTAAACTGGCTTTCTGTGACAGGCCCACTTGCACTCATTCTCCACTGACTTTTGCATTACCTAGTATTAAATTTGCAGCAAAATTGAGTTTAGGATTTCGCATAGTGAAAGATGGGTGTATACCACTGGAAAAGGAAAGGTTCTGCTATCGCCTCCGGTAAGACTGGCTTGGGCTCATCGGTCCTCACGCCAGAAACTTCTGCGCCTTTGTGTGGCGTATGGCATAAACCGTTCCAACGAAAGCAAATTATCAAAAAGTAAATATTGTGTTAGGATTAGTTTAATCACATTAGTTACAAATCCAATTAATATAATGAACTTATGAAATATTACATCGGAAACGGGGTTTATATAATTGTGCAGAACAATAAATTGAGTTATGTAGAATAAAGTTTCTTATTTAATACATTACAAGAACCCTTTATGGGAAGCAAGAACAACAAACAGCCTTGTAAATAAACTACAAAAGCCGACCAATTGTATAGGAAACAGTGGGCTATTTATTAAAATAAAATTTGCTAGCTTGAAGCAAACACCAATCCCATTGTATTTAACCAGTAGTCGAACAACATAGCAAAACTACCACCAGTCGCTGTGTTGTACGACAGCTGGTTAAATACAATGAGATAGGCGTTTACTTCAAGCTCTCAAACTTGATTTAAATATTTTTTTAAATTTGATTGCGGAGTGCCAGCTTCATATTTTCCAATGTCGCGTTTTGCGTACGCGGGTTCTAGCTTTGCACAAACAGTTTCACAAAGATCCAATTGATCACAATTTCCATTTCCTTTTTTTCTTCGATCGGGCTTGGTTGTATTCGTCCCAATGGAAATGGAAATATGTGATAGGACCACATTTCCATTGGGACGAATACAAACCCAGCCCGATCGAAGACAAAAAGGAAATGGAAATTGTGATTTAAATAATTGTTATCACCACCCGAGCAATCAATGATTGTTAAACATTGGACTATTTGTATGATTTCAGTAAAGGGCTAAATAACGGATAGTTAAGTTGTAAATAAAAATATTTAAATATGATAAATAATAATGAAAATGTTAAAGTTATCTATTAAATAACAGGAATCCATGGAAAATTATGACTAAAATGAAAAATAACAGTAACTTTTGAAAATCAAAAACTACTAATTTGGTAATCAAAATGAGTAAGAACCTAAACGTTGGCAATGTGGTAGAAAAATACGATTTGTGCATAAATTCATTTAAATGAAAATGTTGATTACGTTGTATACATGAACAAAAGACACTGACATGTGCTTTAAATTATTTAAATCAGGCTTGCGATCTTGACATAAACGCCAGTGTCATTATATACACACATTTCCAGTATTAATTTAACATTCCATAATGTAAAAGTGTTCGCAATAACGACGAAACCGGTCTGCTTGATGAATTGCTATTTCTACACTAAACAATGCTTTGTTTATACTGCTAAATGTATGTCTACAGTGCAACCGGTTCTTATATCAGAACCGCAATCTTAATTTAAATAATTACTATCATCAACCGCGCGACGGATGCCCTTTTAATTATATATATATATATATATATATATAGTATATATATATATATATATATATATATATATGTGTGTGTGTGTGTGTGTGTTTTTAAAAATTTCATTATGTTACACAAAAATATACAGCAATTTTGGGAATTTTTCCAAACTTTTGACACGATACCATTTCATTTAAACAGCATTTCGAACTACCTTATTTATTATTATATCTACAGATTTATCTAAATCATTATATTGTTCCTAGATTTTCTATCGATTGAAACCCCCTGATAATCTGCCTGAAGGTTTGTGGTCCCATATTGCTAAATATCTACCTCATTCTCATTTCACGCAATGGCTCATTCTTTCCGAACTACGAGAAGCATCTGATTTATTAAAAAGGCATCATCTACACACTTTTTCGTGTTATTCACTTCTAAATTCGATATATCGTATGGCTTATCTAACATACACAAAGATAAGATGACGAAAATAAATTTAGTAAACACCGGATTATTTCAAGTATGCGCTTTTTAAATTTTATTACGGATCAGGTGGCAAAATTAGCACGTTTGCTTAGAAATTATCCTAATTGTACTAGAAGAAGTAGCAACTTATCATCTTAATCAATGGCATGGATACAGTCAAATTGATAAAATAAATGAAGTAAATGTGTGTGAGACCACAAAGGCTGAGTGCCACATTTCTGACTTTCAATATATTATATATTCTTTGTGATTAGATCCACGTTAACAGGTTAGGCGCCCTGTTCTAATAATGACCATTACAAAAACCATACTTGTCAGTCAAAAAATATCAAATGGAACTGATCTCTAGACAGGTTTCGTTCATATTCGTCAACATGTACATGCGCAGTAATACAAAAGCTATTAGTAACCAATGTCTAACTGGCATATAACCACAAGTAGAATAACAAGAAAACAAGATTTTTTTAAATAACGATAAAAATAATAATTTAGGATTTATGAGAGGGAAGATCTAGTATTTATGAGTATATTTATCTAGATAGCACAAAGAAGCTAGGCAAACTAAACCTCTACAGAACACCGCTATGGTTAGTCCAACATTAAAGCAAAGCAAAATTGGCAATGCAGCTATCTTACGGTTTTCACTGTATCACGTCATAAACACAACCAAACATAGCAGCTAACTTGGTTCAACAAAGAAAAAACATTTACGAAGAGGATTCGACTCGAAATCTGTAACGAGATCGTCACTGAGCTCGACACGATTCCATATCATGCAGGGTTTCCAAACAATAATTATCATGCGCACGTGGACCCTATTCTCGTATATCAGTGGGTCCTTTAATACCCAATTTGGATGTAGGTGACTTTAATTGTTACTCTCATGTCAAAATCTGCCGACATTGTTTCTTACAACAATCGAATTGATGACATACGCAAAATGTGACCCAGCCAATTTAGTTCATCATGATTTTTGCATAATATTTCAAATATTTCGGTACGCAATCCGAAAATCAGGTAAATTGTTTCTTTTAAATCTAATTTAGTTCATGTAGCCTTATTTGTTTTTATAACACGGAACACTTGTTGGCCGATCCAAAAATAGATCGACGGATGTCAGCGTTGGTAACCTACATGTGCTATGTTTCTCAAATAGCGATTTTCGAATGCCTGCAAGCGTCGGAAATTATCAACTCTGATGGGCCAAGTCTCACTATCGTGTAATAAATCTGCAATAATAATAAAACAATATAAACACGACCTTTAAGGTAGGATGAAATACTGACGTTTCTCCTTAAATGGCGAAGGTTTGAGAAAACTGCTCTAACTTTCACGACTCTCTTACTCACAGATTTCTTCAGTTATTGATAGAACTGCCAAGGTATTTAAACCAGTCAACTATGTCCAGAGGTGGAGTAAGTAGTTGATAATTCAGTAAAATTATCGTACATTTAGAGGGTGCGAATTTCATATCGAAAGAGGAAGCAATGTCTGATAATCCACTCAAAATGGATTGAGCAGAGTCGCGATTGTCTAATAATTATACGATATCGTCTGCATAGTCAAGATCGACTAATCTACCACCCGGAAGACCTTCAACAACCACCTCCTGAACGTGTAGAAGAGTGTTGTTCATAATAGCACCTATTACAAAATTAAACACAAAAGAGGGAAGAGGACAGACTTGACACATACCACTAAAGGCAGTAAATTTGTGTGCTAATTCATTGGAGACATTAACGCGACCATAAGTGTTCGTGTAGAGAGCGCGTATAATATTTACAAATTTGTTGGGAACACCACTTTTCGACAGAATATGGAATAGAACATTGCGATCCACCTATTCAAATTTACCCCTGAAATCCAGGAAGATAGCTGTTGTGGGGTGGTGATATACATGTCGCTTTTCAAGAACTTGCTTTAAAATACAAAAAAACTCGTCAGGACGGGAATCTGGTTTGGTCATCTCCAGTATATAAGAATCGCAAAACGCTAAGACTGCGTAAGATAATCGTATCAAATAGCCTAGATAAAACTGAAGTGAACCTTATACAACGACAGTTATCGCACGAATTACGACTGTCTTCTTTGAAGTTAGGATTGATGATCAACTCATTCCACGCAAGCGGCATTACATATAGTACGAAAAATTGTAGTCAGCACTCCATCCTTAAATAAACTAGAAAGCAAAGCATCGGGGCATGCATCTTTACGAAGTTTAAGGGATAGGATTGCATCTCGTTTTCCTAACTCCTACGATTTAACACTGTTGATAAAGGCATGATTCTGGCATCAGTACTGCCGCAGGTGCTCAAGAAAATTGACCTTTGAAGTGTTCAGCCCACCCATCAAGACGAATTATTTTATCGGTTTTTACTATCATTTATAGTTTCCTTAACTTATAGTTTTCTGGGGCCTGTTTCGCGGATAATTTGGCACAGATAGAGGCTATTACCTGATGCTAACGCTTCTCCAATCTCTTCATCATTTCTAGTCCAAAATGATTCGAGATTGACTTTAAGACAGCCACATAATTGGCGTCTTAATTTTCTACGAGTATTATTATAAGCCGAGCTAGCTAGAGTGTTGCACCTAATATCGAGTAGTTCCATAGATTTTACAGAGAAGCAAATATTATTTAAAAAAACCTCGAGAGTAGCAGAGCAAAGTAGCAGAGAGCATTGGGTTTATGCTCAAGCAACGTATTTCCAACGCTTTTGACAAACACATTTCCATATTTGGAAGCGAAATTGAATAAGATTCATGGTGGGCTTTAAAAATTTATATTATAGATAGAAACTAAATAGTGAATATGTTTTCAAATGAAATTCAACCATCAAACTGGTTTTCCCATAATGTGTACTCTAGAGGGGTAGTCTCGATTACCGCGTGCGAGAAACGCAAACGGAAGAGTGCAGCCCAACTTTATGTAACACATCACTTACTTCACGAAAGCCTGGCAAGCAACTCTAAGTCTTTCCTTCTTCATCTCGCTAAAGCTTATTCTCGTTTTATATATATATATATA
>JAQBSW010008801.1:0-32140 GCA_029291075.1 Eudiplozoon nipponicum
GTTTTGGAACCTAAGGTGAATCCGTCATCCTTTTGTTCACCCCCGCAAGATGATAGGCTCTCCTCTTTAGAGAGGACAGTAGCAAACATGGCTAAAGTTCTAGAAGGATTGGCCATAACAAAATCCAACACTAATCAAGTGAATGCTCGACACAAATTCATACACAAACCTAATTATAACGGTAGGCGGCGATCGAGATCCCCGCAATACTTTAACGGATATGCCTCAAAGAACTGGTGTTATAACCACAAGAATATTTTCATTCATGCCAAGTCTGTCTTTGTCGTTCCGAAGAATTTTCGAATGAGTGTCAATTTCCACAGTTGACGGAAAGGACAACAGAACACAGGCGCAAGGGTGCATCAGGATCGGGAAACGTCTGGCGCAGGAAGTAGAGGAACGTACTTTTTGCACATCAACGGCATCAACGGCGCTATAGGGAGGAAACCAATTACAATCCAACATCCCTGTCGACTCTTTTCATCCACGTCGAATTTTTCACTTAGAGAGCCAAACGGACAACGCCGGTCGCAATCACCAGCCTACTTGTTTGCATGACCCGACCAAACAGCCCAACGAACATCTGCACCTTCTTGATTTTAGAACCGGCGAAGAATTCATCATAGATACAGGTGCAGCAGTCTCAGTTCTCAAGGATGATTCAAGGGCCGAGATGTCGCTAGGCGTTTTTCTCGCAAAAGATACAGGCGAGCCCATACCTACTTATGGCTACCGGTATTGCATACTCAACATAGGTCTACGGTGTAAATTTTCTCACAACTTCATCATTGCCAAGGTCTCACACAATATAATAGGCCTTGATTTCCTTCTGAAATTTCGGCTCATTGATGATTTTGCCAATTAAAATATCATCGACCCCTCAATCGGACTTGAGCAAAGTGTTTGGACACTTACCTCCGAGCGTTTGGAGTTACAGGTCATTCAGCCAACCCCAGTGCATCATTCAGCAGAGATATCAGCAGCTCTTCAAAAATACAAGTCGCTTTTCGATCTTAACAAGTCAGAGCTACGAGTCTCCAACACGATGCACCATATCGTCACAGAAGGACAATCTATTGCAGTCAAGAAGCGACCCTTGGCCCCTACCAACCTGAAAGCTGCCCAAGAGGAATTCTCAAGGCTTTTGGAAGAGGGAATCATCAGACAATCGAAAGGTTCATGGGCGTCAAAACTGCACTTAATCTCCAAATAAAACGGATCGCACAGAGCCTGGGAGTTTACCGCAAGTTAAATTCAGTAACAAAATCTGATGCATATCCTATTCCAAATATTAACACTTTACTTGAAAAACTCAACGGCAGCAATTTCTTCTCAGTGATTGATCTCAGACAAGCCTACCATCACATCCCGGTAGCACCAGAGGATATTGAAATGACTGCGGTCATCACTCCATTTGGCCTTTTCGAATATCTTTACATGCCTTTTGGACTTAAGTGTGCTACGCAGACATTTCAAAGATTCATGGACAACATACTTCGCGACGACTCTGCTTATTGTATGTCATATCTCGATGACATAATCGTATTCAGTTCAGACTTCGAATCTTATGCCAAGCATCTACGAAATGTCTTCGCACGCTTATCCAACCACGGACTCAAGATCAATTGTGACAAGACGCAGATTGCAACTACATCCGTGGACTTCTTAGGGCATCGTATCACGCCACAAGGTATTCAACCTTTTCCGACAAAGGCGAATTCAATCAGAAATATCCAGTCAAAGTTCCTTCCGGGCCTTTCAAGACAACTTTATCCTTTGTGCAGACACCTGTGGAATCGAAAAGGACTTAGCAAGAAGTTCCATCATTACTTGGTCATCCGAAGACGAGGAATTACTTCGACTCGCCATCAACTCGTTAGCAAATGCCACAATGCTGACGCATCCAGATTTCGAAAAGCCATTTCTACTCACGACAGATGCTTCTGAATTCGCTATTGGAGCCACTTTGGAACAAGAGATCGACGGAGCTCGGAAGCCTATCAGTTTCTACTCGCGTACTCTCCAACCAGTAGAAACGAGGTACGACACTTTCGGCCGAGAACTTCTCGCCATCCACGACGCAGTGCGCCATTTTATCTTCATCATTGGCAGTAGCAGATTTGTTGTTTTCACAGATCATGCACCACTAGTTAGCGCACTTCGAAACGCAACTTCATCTATCGCCAAGTACCCTGCCAGAGTGGAAAGACAGCTTTCTCGTCTAAGCGAATGGCAATTTGACGATCTTTCACGTCAAGGGCAAACAGAACTTCATTGCAGATGCCCTTTCCAGGCCAGACGTCTCGCTACAACCACCTTCGCCGTCGCCATTCACTGTCAACTCCGTGACACTCAGTGAACCTGCACTAACGCCAACTCTCCTGCGAACTGAACAACGCGGTGACATTCACATTCAAAGATCAATAGCCCGTCACCCAACCAAGTTCATATGCCGTCTGTGGGAAGGCTTACCAATTGTTTACTTCACGGGTACGCAGCCCAACAAGCCAGTTCTGCCGACCAGCCTTCAGAGAAACGTTTTCGATTCAATTCACTCAATTTCTCACCCAGGAAGCCAAGCGACTGTCCGACTTCTCACAGATCGTTTCTGGGATCACAGACTTAGGCAGAACGTTAAACGATGGGTCTCTGAGTGTGCTATTTGTCAGAAAAACAAGATCACACGGCACACTCGTTCTAAGTTGCAACATTTTCGGTCTACTTCTCGCCTAGCCATCGTCCACATCGACATAGTTCATCTGACAAAGGTTCAAGGTTTCAGCTACCTTCTAACTATGATCGATAGATTTACACGGTGGCCTGCGGCATTACCTCTTGGCACCATTTCTGCAGACGAAGTAACTAACGGTTTTATCTCTGCATGGATATCCAATTATGGTGTTCCCAATGAGGTCATCACTGACAGAGGCACTTGCTTCTCATCGGATCGTTTCAAAACCACCTTGCGGTACATGGGATGCACCTTACGCCAGACGACTGCCTACCATCCCCAAGCTAACGGTATGGTAGAGAGAATGCATAGGGAACTCAAAGCTGCTTTAGCATTCTCGTCCATTAATGGCAACTGGGTCGATGCACTACCTTTACTTCTGCTTGCCATGCGTTCCCGTACTCGTGAATCCATTAAAACGTCTGCGTCACAACTCTTGTATGGCATGGATCTACGCCTGTCCAGTCACCTCCCAAGACTACTACCCGCACAGGATGACCCACAAGACGAAGCTACCCGTCTTCGACTTCATTTCGGTAATATGTCTGAATAACAGCCAAGACATACGCCTCCTTCAGTCTTCGTTCACCAGCAGCTCCACAACTGGAAGAGAGTACTCGTTCGCAACGACACTGCAGTTGCACTACTACAACCAAAATATCGCGGTCTTTACTCGATTTTGCTCAGACAAACAAATAATTCATTATTATGCAAAGCGCGACACCGACATCAGTAAGTATAGGCAGATTGAAACCGTTTATCGAACCGCCTGTTTCTGAGAGCAGTCAACCTCCTACACACGTCTCAGGCTCCGTCTGCTCACAATCTCAATAACCTGCTTTGAATAACGCGTAATTAATATTTTTTAAAACATTAACTTTTCGTTATTCTACGTATCAAAAATTTTTTAAAACTTACGTTATTTTTCGCATTTATCTCACGTGGCATAACCAGCTGTTCTTAGCTAACAATTGTGTAGCATTTTTGAACAGTTCTTTGGTATTATGCCATCTCTGAGGCAATGTTCGTGTACATATTTTTATGCAGTTACCTTTGATTTTAATGTATATATTTTTACATTATAATGTATTTCTCACACATGACATTACACTGCCTATTTTGGTATGACCATCTACTTAGAGCTAACGCTTTCGTGTAGCAACACTAAGTAGTGATCAGCTTCATATCATGGTACAGGCCACTTTCAATGCATATCTCAACTTCATCAATTGCACAAAGACCACTCTACAAATATCATGACCACAACGTCGAGCACACGCTCTAGCTCCTTTGGTCGTATACAAACACATTGACGACGATCCAGCCTGCCTAGGTTTTAACTTAAACCTGGCAACTTCAGTGGCGATTTACCTCGAAATCCTCACGCTGCGGCTCCCAAATCTTACACTGCTCTATTTTGCCTCACGCGGTATGACCGGCCACTAGAGCTAACAATTTGTGTAGCAATTTCTAGTGGTTACTTGGCATCATATCATTGTTGAAGCAACCAACAAGCATACTTAAGCCCAGCATTTATGGTACATTATTTTTTGCTTAACTTGGTTCGAACTCTGTCATGCATTTCTTATCTAGCCTCGCAGAGAGGAATATTTTTTTCTTTTTTCAGAGAGGAAAGTGATGTAACGATACAAAAAATTGCCGACATATTGCGTAAATTAAATTCAATTCGATTTACGCTGCACCAATGAGAAAAAAGCGAAACTTGCCGTTAACCAATAGTGTGCAAGTAGCCATATATTTCTATGACATGGCTATTTAAGCACGGTAAATTTACCATGCAGTTCAGTTGTCGCGTTTGCCTTCTGCTGTGCGCTACGTGTGCGTGTTGTCTGCTGTCATCACGTACACTGATTATTGGATTGTTTTCAACAATTGGCAACATCAGTAACGCCAATCTTGTTGCTGTACAACTAGAGAGACGAGCCAATTACTGCAGGACTTGAACGAAGTCACCCATCAAGATTACAACGCCACAACAGAAGTAACCACAACGCAGGTCTACTCGAGCTGGACGTCTTCATACTTACGGACCTTCTCGGCATTTCCCAGAGAACGCACGACCGGTCCTGTAAAGGGCCCCCTAACAGTACATAACTCTTTATTTTATGGCACTTTAACCGAGTTTGTAACGTTGTACGGCATTTACTTGAAGCTGGGGCGTTTACAGTTCAATTCAATACCGCTTCTAGATGTAACGTGCTGTCTGTCCTACAATGGCAGTTTGTGAATGGCTAGTTGGAAGTTTAGGGCGAAAGGGAAGCTATATAGGCTCTACATTAAGAAAAGGATAACCAAGAAACATTGGTTAATATATAACTGCGGCAAGATGGCTCAGTGGTTAGAACCACAGATTCCGAATCAGACATGCCCAGGTTCGAGCCGTGCTCGCGGCAAATTCTGGAGAGTACGTGATGAGATCCTAATAAGGACGAAACCTGTCTACTGGATGAATTGGCTGTTCCACATTACAATACAATTAGATAATATCTGAAACTTTATTAATAATGCAGTAGAGAAATAAAATATAAAAATACTATTACCGAAAAAAAATCTAAATAGAAAAAAATGAATAAAGGCATAAAATTTAAATACTGTTAAATACTGTTTGTTGCGAAGACCTAATATATATGCAAGTATGTATTAGGTTTTGCGAACCTAGTAACAAAATAGTTCAGTTGTGACCAAAGGGATAAACCAAAGGCAGCATGAACGGAAAGTATAATCTCATGCACATTCGTTTCGTGCTTACTGGCGACTCATCAGTAGAGCCGGTATTACGCCCTTTAACCACTATATATTTGGTAGAAGAATGTGGAATAATAGGACGGTACAATCTCCTAGACGAATGTGTAAACCTATAATAGTCAAGCTAACATAATCTAAAGTCAACGACAATGTGACTTCAATGCTAACTCGCACTATATTATATATATACCGAGTCTGTAAAGGATACTAACACTATGGCTATTGTGTTGGTAACTGATACCATTTTTGTAATCGATGAGTACCGGAAACTAACACTATGGTTTCCGAGTCGGTACATGATACCAACCTGATGGACATAAATTTATACTAAAGTTCACCCAAATTGAGAATTACAACAATTTCCGAACACCTGTTACTCCAGTTAAACCATACACTCTTGTCTTCATCGATATCAGTAATCACATTTCGCGGTAAGCATGACATCATTCAATTCAATATATTACAGTTACATACCGTTTGTTGCGAAGAGCTAATATATATGCAAGTATGTATTAGGTTTTGCGAACCTAGTACTAAATTAGTTCAGTTGTGACCAGAAGGATAAACCAAAGGCAGCATGAACGGAAAGTATAATCTGATGCACATTCGTTTCGTGCTTACTGGCGACTCATCAGTAGGAGCCGGTATTACGCCCTTTAACCACTATATATTTGGGAGAAGAATGTGGAATAATTGGACGGTACAATCTCCTAGACGAATGTGTAAACCTGTAATTGTGAAGCTAACATCATCTAAAGTCAACGACAATGCGACTTCAACGCTAACTCACATTATATAATATATTTATACAGTATTTAACTGTTATATATTGATATGAATGATGTCATGCTTACCGCGAAATGTGATAGCTGATATCGATCAAGGCCTGAGTGTATGGATTTACTGGAGTAACAGGTGTTCAGAAATTGTTGTAATTCTCAATTTCGGTGAACTATAGCATAATTTATATTTACTGTGTTGGTACCATGTTCCGACTCGGAATCCATAGTGTTAGTACCATGTACCTTTTCGGTACAGTAACGTTGATGTCGGGTACTAACACAATAGACATAGTGCTAGTTTTCTTTACAGACACGGTATATACATTATATAGGGTGAGGTAGCGTTGATGTCGCAATGTCGAAGACTTTATATGATGTTAGCTTCACTATTGCAGGTTTACACATTCGTCTAGGAGATTGTACCGTCCTATTTTCCCACATACTTTGACCAAATATATAGTGGTTAAAGGACGTAATACCGGCTCTTTCTGACGAGTCGCCAGTAAGCACGAAACGAATGTGAATGAGATTATACTTTCCGTTCATGCTGCCCTTGGTTTATCCTTCTGGTCACAACTGAACTAATTTGTTACTAGGTTCGCAACACCTAATACATTCTTGGATGTATATTAGTTCTCCGCAAAAAAACAGTATTTAACTGTTATATATTGAATTTAATGATATCATGGTTACCGCGAAATGTGAGAGCTGATATCGATCAATGCCAGAGTTTATGGATTTACCGGAGTAACAGGT
The DNA here is from genome assembly GCA_029291075.1 of Eudiplozoon nipponicum. NCBI lineage: Eukaryota > Metazoa > Platyhelminthes > Monogenea > Mazocraeidea > Diplozoidae > Eudiplozoon > Eudiplozoon nipponicum. The sequence goes on from JAQBSW010008801.1 coordinate 7,036, forward strand.
GTTCATAAATTGTTGTAATTCTCAATTTCGGTGAACTATAGTTTAAATTGATATCTATCATATTGGTACCATGTACCGACTCGGAAACCATAGTGATAGTACCATGTATCTTTTCGGTACAATAATGTTGATATCGGTTACTAACACAATAGCCATAGTGTTAGTATCCTTTACCGACTCGGTATATATATTTTATAGTGTGAGATAGCGTTGAAGTCGCATTGTTTTAGATTATATTGTAGGAGAATTTTGCGAGATTTATCATTCCCTACATTTGTTTGGTAGGGCTGTTGAGATCCGTGCTTATGATTAGTCCCCGACCTTTTCCGATGGGCGATGTGAGAATGCTAAGTCTAATCATCATACATATATTGTACACAATGTTGCAATGCAAAATCAAAATTCAAACTTGAACAAAACGGACCGTGCTCTAGACGGCAAAAGAATTAAATTTTAACACAAATGAATGTCTTAAACACCAGTCGCAGTCAAACTAAATTGTCCGTACTCTAGAAGGCAAAATTAAAAACAGTATTCACCAAGATGAATGTTTCATGCACAAGTCATAGTTAAACAAAATTGTCCATGCACTAGACGGTATCAAAATAAGCTCTGTTTATAAAGTAGCATATTTTTCACACAGGCAATTATTCTTTCACAAATGTCTGAATTGAAATGAATATATGCAACCGATTGAAAATACATGATGATATGAACATAGTCACTGTTAAAAGTTGTCACTGAAAATAAAAGTATGTAATCCGTGTAAAGACTTCAATGACAAGAATTCACAAATAATTAGTTCAATGTTTGCTATGTTTTTAACTCATGTCATTATAATAATCCATTATTCTCTGAAATTCGGATAGGCATAGTTAAATGTGAACAGTAAATCCCTCGCGTAAACTGCGAATAATCCAATTGAGCGAAATGAATGCACTGTGACACAATAATCCACCGCGTGTTCCATGCATATCACGCGCAGTTCTGTTTCTTTAATAAACAACCATATTAATTACAAATAAAATTGCAGTTCAAGAAATCTCAGTTATAACTGCTTGAAAATAACAGAGATTGTTTCTAAAATCGCAGTTAAGAGAAATATTGTGTAAGAACAGAGTTAGATTATTTAACCGTAAAGAGCACTGTATTTTTCAAAATCGAACATCGTTGGGTTTTAACGCGGAGCCGCGTGTTACAATATGATGCTAGCTTCACTATTGCAGGTTTACACATTCGTCTAGGAGATTGTACCGTCCTATTATCCCACATTCTTCACCAAAATATATAGTGGTTAAAGGGAGTAATACCGGCTCCTACTTATGAATCGCCAGTAAGCACGAAACGAATGTGAATGAGATTATACATTCCGTTCATGCTGCCTTTGATTTATCCTTCTGGTCACAACTGAACTAATTTGTTAAAAGGCATAACATTGTTTGCTCTACATTATGCTATCTATTTAAATTATTTATCCAATAAAATGAATTATTTTATTCGAAGTGTAAAATATAAAATCGATCATAGTTAATTTTCTATTTGAGCAATCAATAATTTAATCGAGATAATGTCCTTGAATTTTTATCCTAAAATGTTTGTTAATTAATTATATTTATGACAAATTTCTGAGAATAGGAAGAGTTCATGTACAAAATTTCCAACAATAAATGGAATAAATTAGGGTAAACTCGATCAGGTTCCTTTGTCATGAATCTTCTTAACCATGTTCAAATTTACGCAATTAGACGTCGTTTAAACTATAAAAGTAGTAAATTTAAAATTTATAACTTAGACTTAAAAAATCAAAAATTAAAGAGAAAACGTATTCCACTATCCTTCTTCATATAGCTTCTAACATATTAGACAGACAAAGATTTACTTGGTTTCAAGTTTCAGCCACATATTCCAAGATAGGTCTTATAGAAAAAATAGGCATTTGTAGCTTAATTTATTCAGATAATATATTTCTTTTTATCCATTCACATAACTATTTAACACAACATAATTTCTTTTCAATGTGCCTCCGCCTAATCTTTATAATGACGAGTCATATCATGATCCATAACTTACTATCTTAATCGGATTTCGATAAGATTATCAACCAATGAATAATTTTATATGAACATTATTTAAATAAGTTTGACAACCAATTTTTAACATTTTTGTTTTTTTAAAAATTCATCTTCAATACAAGTTTCATTAAACGTCTACTCAGTTATCGTGGTTGAATAAAAGACAAGGGTAATTGTGATCAGCAACCTACCTTCTTGAGATAATATTTCCACGTTCTGTATTATTAAAATTGAAATGTTATGCATTATATCATCATGTTAGTCAACAATACATAAAATTAAATGCTAATCATGGTTCTAATTTTTTGCATAATGTTACACTCGAATTATACCTTAATTTTTCCTATTTCGATGATGAATCTATTACTCTTTATCTAATCAATTATTTTAAAAATGCGACTAATTAATAGGACCATTTTTCCTATATCATAATAACTATATCAAAATTGATATGAGGTTTGCAGTGATATTAGAGCCCAACTTTCTGATGTTGAAATATTGTATAGTATAACTAGAGAGATTTACTTATCCATATGAGGCTAATTGCACATATTTATGTGATGTGATATCATTTTTATTGTACATCTTCCAATATTATGATCTATTTGATAGAATATGTGTGGTTTGAATCCATATAAAGATATTCTATTCTATTGTAGCACGAAGCTCCGCGTTACAACACAACGAAGTTCAATTTTGACAAAAATAGTTCTCTTTAAGGTCTCTTAGGCTAATTCTGGTTTTACACAATATTTCTTGTAACTGTGATTTTAGCAGCAATCTCTGTTAGTTTCAATCAGTTTAAATTGAGATTTCTAAAACTGCAAATTTAATTGTTATGTTGTAGTTTTGCGGTGTTAATTACTCCCTACATTTGATTGGTAGCGGCTGTGGAGATCCGTGCATATGATCGATCCCCGGCTTTTTCCAGATGGGTCATGTGAGAAGACTTATACGAATGATCACAAATGTATTGTAAATAACGTCGTATATAAGTTCATATGTAGTCCAAATTGACCGTGATCTAGACGGCAATAAAATTAAAATTTAACACAAATGAATGTCTTATACACCAGTCACAGTCAAACTATATTGTCCGTACTCTAGACGGCAAAAAGACTGAATTTTGTTCACAAAGTTGAATGTCATATGCTCAAGTCACAGTTGAACAAAATTGTCCGTGCTCTAGACGGTAGCAAAAGGAACGCTGTTTACAAAGTTGAATGTCTTTCACACAAGCAATTATTGTTTCACAAATGTCTAAATTGGAATGAATATATGTAACCGATTGAAAATACATGATGATATGAATATAGTCACTGGTAACAGTTGTCACTGATGATAAATGGATTAAAATCGTGTAAAAACTTCAATGAAAAAAATTCACAAATAATTAGTTCACTGTTTGCTATGGTTTTAACTTATTTAATTATAATAATCCATTGTACTCTGAAATTCGGATAGGTATAGTTAAATGCGAACAGTAAATCACTTGCATAAGCTGCGAATAATCCAACTGAGCGAAATAAATCCGCTGTGACACTATAATCCACCGCATGTTCCATGCGTATTGCGCGCGGGTGTGTATATTTAATAAACAACCCTATTAATTACAAATAAAATTGCAGTTCAAGAAATCTCAATTAAAACTGCTTGAAACTAACAGAGATTGTTTCTAAAATCACAGTTAAGAGAAATATTGTGTAAGAACAGAGTTAGATTATTTGACCTTAAAGAGCACCATATTTGTCAAAATCATACATCGTTGGGTTGTAACGCGGAGCCGCGTCACCAATTATATATAGGGTTTTGTTTAATGAAAAGAGACACCCACGCGCAAGACGGCAGTAACATGCAGTGGATTTATGTGACTTAACGCTCAAAGCCAGGATTTATATATTTTATGTGTTTATCCCTTTGCACCTGACTATCAGCCACTCTGCTAAGACATTTAGGATTTATATATTCTGTGTATTGAAAACCTTTATTAATAATTATTAACTACTCTACCAAGACATTATGGATTTATATATTTTGTGCAATTTTTTATTCACACGAAACTATCTTTCCTGCTGAGACATTCTGGATTTATTTATTGTGTTTATTGTGACTACTCTTATATCGAGATAGTTACTTATGTTGACAATATTCATAAATTAAAAACCAAACATACAGTGGATTAGGTGTTGCGAACCTAGTAACAAATTAGTTCTGTTGTGACCAGAAGGATAAACCAAAGGCAGCATGAACGGAAAGTATAATCTCATGCACATTCGTTTCGTGCTTACTGGCGACTCATCAGTAGGAGCCGGTATTACGCCCTTTAACCACTATATATTTGGTAGAAGAATGTGGAATAATAGGACGGTACAATCTCCTAGACGAATGTGTAAACCTGTAATAGTGAAGCTAACATCATCTGAAGTCAACGACAATACGACTTCAATGCTAACTCACACTATATAATATATATACCGAGTCTGTAAAGGATACTAACACTATGGCCATTGTGTTAGTAACTGATACCTTTTTAAAAATCGATGAGTAACGGATACTAACACTATGGTTTCCGAGTCGGTACATGATACCAACCTGATGGATATGAATTTATGCTAAAGTTCACCCAAATTGAGAATTACAACAATTTCCGAACACCTGTTACTCCAGTTAAACCATAAACTCTGGCCTTCATCGATATCAGTTATCACATTTCGCGGTAAGCGTGACATCATTCAATTCAATATATTACAGTTAAATACTGTTTGTTGCGAAGAACTAATATATATGCAAGTATGTATTAGGTGCTGCGAACCTAGTAACAAATAAGTTCATTTGTGATCAGAAGGATATACCAAAGGCAGCATGAACGGAAAGTATAATCTCATGCACATCGTTTCGTGCTTACTGGCGACTCATCAGTAGGAGCCGGTATTACGCCCTTTAACCACTATATATTTGGTCAAAGAATGTGGTATAATAGGACGGTACAATCTCCTAGACGAATGTGTAAACCTGCAATAGTGAAGCTAACCTCATCTAAAGTCTACGACAATGCGACTTCAATGCTAACTCACACTATATAATATATTATACCGAGTCTGGTATCGGTTACTAACACAATAGCCATAGTGTTGGTATCCTTTACAGACACTACATATTCATTATATAGTGTGAGTTAGCGAATTAATCGCATTGTCTTGACTTTAGATGATGTTAGCTTCACTATAGGTACAATTCGTCAGAAGATTGACCGTCCTATTCCACATTCTTTGACCCGAGCTAATGGTTAAGGACGTAATACCAGCCCACCGATGAGTCGCCAGTGATAGCACGAAACAAATGTGCGATGACTACTTTCCGTTCATGCTCACTATTTTATCCTACTGGTCCAACTGAACTAATTTGTTACTAGGTTCGCAACACCTAATACATACTTGCATAGATTAGTTCTCCGCAACAACAGCTGATTTACTGTTATATATTGAATTGAATGATGTCATGCTTACCGCGATATGTGATAACTGATATCGATCAAGGCCAGAGTGTATGGATTTACTGGAGTAACAGGTGTTCAGAAATTGTTGTAATTCTCAATTTCGGTGAACTTTAGCATAAATTGATATCCATCAGGTTGGTATCATGTACCGACTCGGAAACCATAGTGTTAGTACCATGTACCTTTTAGGTACAATAATGTTGGTATCGGTTGCTAACACAATAGCCATAGTGTTAGTATCCTTTACAGACTCTGTATATATATATTATATAGTGTGAGTTAGTTGAAGTCGCATTGTCGGACTTTAGATGATGTTAGCTTCACTATGCAGGTTTACACATTCGTCTAGGAGATCGCACTGTCCTATTATTCCACTTCAACTGACCAAATAGCTAGTGGTTAAAGGGCGTAATACCGCTCCTACTGATGAGTCGCCAGTAAGCACGAAACGAATGTGCATGCAGATGCTACTTTCCGTTCATGCTGCTTTGGTTTAGTCCTTCTGGTCACAACTAAACTAATTTGTTACTAGGTTCGCAAAACCTAATACATACTTGCATATATATTATTTCTTTGCAACAAACAGTATTTAACTGTAATACAGTGGATTATTATGATAATTCTCAAAACCTAGAATACAGTGGATTATTCTGATAACTCTCAAAACCTAGCATTCAGTGGACTATTATGATAACGCTCAAAAACTAGCATACAGTGGATTATTATGATCACACTCAAAACCTAGCATTCACTGGATCATTGTGACAACGCTCAAAACATGGATTTATATTTTGTGATTATTGGGACTAATTTTATCCGATTTTTATCTTTGCTTTGCAACATTGTGTTCAATAAAGGAATCACATTTCGACTGAGGATTCTCACATCACCCTTCGGGAAAGGACCAGAGATTAATCATGAACGCGGATCGTAATAACAGCTACCATGCATAAGTAGGAAGGTTCAACCTCACTAAATAGACAACTAACCCGTGGAACCTCTTACATTAACTACAAAACCTCCTACACTATTAAATTCTATTCATTAATATCATGCAGCTAAAATGTCCGTTAGCGCACACGATCGGATTCTGCTCAGACAACCTAACGGCGAAGACCGAATTACATGTAAAATGTCACGCATTATATAGGTTTGGCCTTGGCAATGTAGCTTATCATGATTATGCTAAGTATCTAATAAATTTAAACTTTTACTTATTTGCATTTTATTGGAAGATGACGTGAAAGATTAAATGGAACTTTACAATTTATTTCTTACTAAACGAAGATTAAAAGTGTCTTCGAACTCTGGAAAATGTTTTTACAAATGTTGGACAAGTTTTAAGCCTGGTTATGATCTAACGGTAAATGAAAATACTTTTTAAACACACCGTTTAATAACTTATGTCAAGCTAAGAGAATTTTGAATAAATTGGGTGACATACGGTTGATCACCGTTTGTTATATAATATCATGCAGAAAAAACTTATGATAGGTGCTCAACATATAGCTAGCCATAAAGGGTCTGCCATATCTCACTTGGTAAGTGAGAATAAACCTGAAAGTTTTCATGTATTGTTGGTTTTACAATTGCGAGGGCGTTGTAATTAATGCAATCGAAAAAAACGTTAACGCTAAGTGGTGTGAAAAAGTTTTTTTTGAAGTTGATGTAGTATACTCGATCATAGATTACGTAAATATTTCAGGTTCGAGAATTTGTATGAGTGTTTTGTCGCTGTTTGAATTGCGGCATGCTGGTGCGAGGGTAAGGAAATGCCATTCTGAGTAAAAATTGGCCAGCTTATGTTACGACTTCAATCAATTAGATGATCGTGCAACGATATGATGCCATAATTTTTCATATCTATACAGTCAAATAATAGCATATTGTGGCTTGATCCCATGTATATGCTGTCTACGAAAACACTCAATGTTGACTTGGTGATGAACAGGACAATGGACAACATTACTAAACAGCTGTTCTGGTAAGGCATCGACAACCACCATTTGAAAAGTATTTTTCGTACAAAACTGTGCTACTTCATTTAAACCTGGCGGAAATTCATTTACCCATATTTTCTTAGCTAATTATTTGACAAATTAATCAATATCACTATTTAAAATATCATCAAATGACGAGTACTACGTTGTAAAATTGTTGTAAAATTTTAACGCGAGTGAAAAATAATAGTTTTATATAATTTTAATTATAACTTCATTCGATCGATAACTTATTTCAATTGCTCTTAAACTTCTTCAATTCTCTCTGTGTCTTTTAAGCAAATTATGAAATGATGGTACTAAACCACTTAGTATTCCAACAATAGTAGTCAAGATGTATTCTAAAGTAAGTAGGCCAAAACGTGCCAATGAGTATATGCTAATCTCAACTCTTCCTTCATTTTCGAAGATAATTAAACGCTTTGAATAAGTCACTTAATTAACTAATTTATTGGACATCAATTAACTCCTCATATAAAAGTAAATCAAATTTAATTTAGGACATTTGATGTTATCGCTGGCTTCATAAAACTATATTGTGTGTTTTTAAAAATATTGTAATTATATTTGGAAGTTTCTATTGTATATATTTTCGATGTTTTTGACTTGTCTTGGTGAATGGTTATAAGAAAGTTGGAGTAGAGATTTTGAATTGCGTGCACGCTTTGCTGCATGGTTATGAGTTGATAACCTTTGTTAATAAAGTATTGAAATTTGCATCCATCTATCGTTCTTAATACACATTATTGGGAAGGATCTCAAATTTGCTTCAGGTAATTGACGTGGATATTTGTTTTCAGGGTGACCACCATATGGTTCTGTCATCTGTGGATATCAGCGCATCCCGGTAAGCTTAATTAAATTGCAAGAAATTTAATCCTAATATTATGGCTGGTTTATCAAATATTGAGGATACAGAGCAGTTAGCAAGTGGACTTAAGGAATGTAGTTTAAAAGATAGTTCAGAGGAACTTAAGTGTTCCAAATCAGATGATCATTCCGCATATATGGATTTTCCGGGCCTGGCATCCCAGAGGCTCTCTTATGGTAGTGACCAAAGGGCCTCTACAAAAAATGGCGACCGCGCCAGGATCCTCTATGCGGAAAGATGTGATGTAGATGATTGCTTTTGCCGCAATTCTATGGATAGCAATGTTAAGCTCACCATGTGCAGACCAGACAACCATTCTGAATGGGTCGAAGATGCAAAATTTTATTTTAAACTAAAAAGGATGACCGACCCTATAGAAAGGTTTGCCTCGGCCTGGTGGTGTTTGCCTGAGCCGTTAAAGAAGAATCTATTTAGACTCAGGAAATTTGTTTCTGAGAACGAACCTGACAAATGCATTTGAGCTGCTAGTCGAAGAACTTCATGGACGATATCAACCCGAGAGGATTGAACGGATGACTGACTAGTTACGTCAGGAAAATCAACGCCCATCTGAATTTTATGACAGGACTTATTTCAAAATCCATCGGGCTTCATATATCTGAGGAAGTTATAAACAGTATATTTGTAGCAGAATTGCCTGCTAGACTAAGAGCCACATTGAATGTATATGATACATTGGAACTAGAGTGGCCCAAGAAGCTCAAAGGGTTGGACAAAGTGTATCGTCAGAAGGAACCTAAGGTGTATTCAGTAACCGCAGATTCACGCTTAGAGCAGCAACTCAGACATCTCTCAGAGAGACTCCTGACCGTAGAGAATGAATTATGTACCCTCTGCAGGGATGTGGGTTGGATAAAAACCAATAAGGAAAGTTCCAACAGAAGTAGGGTAAATTCTCGGAGTCAACGTTCAACTTCCAAGCATTGGAGAGGTGAATCGCGTGAGAGTGTATCAAGGACCACGCGAGTGGTGCATTTCGCATCGTAAATACGCCGAGTTTGGAAAGTGTCAGGAGGGGGGATGCACGTTTCCAAAGTTGGGTGGTCCCCGATGGAAAGGAAGTACTCTTCCTGTAGCCTGGTCGTAAGCTGCCGGAAAACTAATGGAGCCCCCGCTAATAGGAGCTGTAGGGGGGTTGCGCATGCAAGGCTCCAAGGTATGCATATTCGTGGCATACTAAAATCATCGAAGTTATGTTCGGAAGCTTCGATGGAAGAGACGCGCAGTAATACAGTCCGTAAATCTGTTAGATTTCGGCTGGCAGGTAATCTCAAAGAGGTTGCTGGTTATAGCAACAATAGGTTCGTTATAACTGATGAACTTAGCGGCCTAAATTTCTTAATAGACACGGGTGCAGAGGTGAGCATAGTTCGATCCGATGTGGTAGAAATTGATAGCCCCACATTCGATTACCAACTATGGGCTGCTAATGGAAGTCCAATTGAGGTTAAGAGAGTTAAAGAATTGTCAGTGACATCATTGAGATGGACTTTTTGATCCATTTTAATCTCGCTTTAGATCCCAAATCTAGGAGCATTGGACAAGGCACTGGGATAGTGACTTATGCTGAGACTGGGACCTCAGTGGTTAGGTCAGTTATACTATCCAGACCCGTCATTGCCGATGACTTAGCGGAAATTATCAAGAAAAACCTGGCCGTGTTTCTACCGTTCAATGCTAAGCGCAAGTGTTTAAAGACAGGCAAAGCACACCAAATGGAGTTGGTGCAACCACTACCCTGTTCACCGAATGCTCAACCGTTAGCACAACATTAGCAGCAGGTTGCTATTGAATAATTTATACGGTTGAGAGAAGAAGGAATTTGTAGGCGTTCAAATTCCAACTTTGCATCTCCAATAGTGGTTGTTCCCAAACCTGAACCAGATCAATGGAGGGTTTGTGGTAACTATCGTCTATTGAATTCGGTTACGAAAGGCGATTCGTATCCTCTACTGAGCCAGAGTACTTTGCTCAGGGATATAATGAGGTATGAGGTATACACAACGTTAGATCTGCAGAAGGCGTACTATCAAGTACCTATGGAGGCAGAATCTATACCGCTCACAGCAGTGCGATTACCTGGAGGAAGATCGCATGAATTCTATGGTTTGAAGAATGCAAGTCAGACATTCCAGCGTCTGACGGAGGAAGTTCTTCAAGACTGTCCATTTGCTAGTGTATATAGATGACATCATTATATATAGTCAATCTAGGGAGGAACACCGGGAGCATTTGGACATAGTTTTGTCTAAGCTGAAATATTATGGATTGGTAGTGAAACCAGAAAAGAGTAGGATTGGTTGCTCTACCGTAAAATATCTTGGACACACCATTTCCAAGGATGGAATCAAGCCCTTGGAAGACAAGGTACAAGCAATCAAGGATGTGCCAGAACCTAGAACTGTACGCCAGTTGCGTAGATTTTTGGGCATGATTAGCTACTATCGTCGGTTCATACCAGGTTTAGCTGGAATTTTGGGGTCGCTAACTCGACATTTAGTTCGCGAACGGAGCACGATCAAGAAGTCCTGGCCTATTAATTTTAGCCAAGACGACAATGAAAAATTCCAGAGGGCCAAAGATCTGTTAAGCCAAATAACCACATTAGCACCTGTGGATTGGACTAAGCCATTTGAGCTGGTCACAGATGCTTCTGATGTAGCCATAGGAGCAGTGTTACATCAACGGGAAAATGGTATAGTCAAGCCGATTGGATTCTATAGTCGAAAACTCCAAGATCGCGAGAAGCGATATGATACGCTTGGAAAGGAGTTACTAGCAGTTTATTCTGCAGTGTTGCATTTTGAGCACTAACTAGATGGACATCAGTTTATGATATTAACTGATCATAAACCGTTGTTGAGTATCCTTGGGAAAGCAAATAGGCTAAATTATTCTCGGCGGGTGAATTCACAAATAACCCGACTCGCAGAATTTGATTTTACCATTAGTCATATCTCAGGAAAAGATAATGTGGTGGCAGATATTCTCAGTAGACCAGACGTATCAGATGAAGATATGATTCGTTCAGAGTCGCTCGTATGCTCTATTGTATCTTCTAATGATTTTGTCCAGCAATTGATGGAAGCACAAGGTCTTGATCCTTTAGTAGCTGTGTTGGAAAAGAATCCTGCATATACACACAGGAAGATTGGAGATAAGTGGTTATTACGCGAAATCTCCAGGAGCCAACCTAGACCTTATGTACTGTTAGAATTAAGGTATAAGGTAATTCAGCAGCTACATGAATTCAGTCATCCTTCCATTAAGGCAACTATCAGGATAGTCACTGATAGATATGTATGGCCTAAGATGTCGAAAGACATAAGAACTTGGATATGGACATGTGCCCAGTGTCAAACCTTTTAATTTTGGCGTCATACTAAAACTGAAAGTAAAACGATTGGTATACCGGCGTGTCGTTTCATTCATGTACATTTTGATATAGTAGAAATGTCCGAAATTTCTGGCCAGAAGTATTTACTTACGATGGTTGATCGTTTCACTCTTCAGCTTGAGGTAGCAATCCTGAAGGACGTGATAGCTCAAGAAGTCTTATGTTCTTGCATAATAAGGTGTCGCGATATGGTGTACCGGTAAGGTTTACTACTGATCGTGGTAGTCAGTTTATGTCTGAACTATTTATTAGATCATTGAATACTATGGGGATAGAAGTAATACGCACATGGGCATATAATCCCCGAGCTAATGTGATGGTTGAGAGACTGCACAGGGAGCTGAAGGCTGCATTACGCTGCACTGGTGGATCTAGTTGGATACATAATTTGCCCATAGTTTTGCTGGCAATAAAAAACGGACACAGAGCTCAGTTAGGAACATCCATACAGAACTTGTTTATAGAGAGTCATTGAGATTACATGGAGATCTTCTAATACAGGCTCCAAGTTGTCCTGATTGAGCCTCTATTTCAGTAGATTAGTTTGTTAGAGCATTGAGAGATAAAACTATTCGTTTAGCTCCAACCAAAACTAGAAGTCCAAGGTCTAAATTGTATGTATCTTCAGATTTAAAGCTGGAATTTCATGCATATATAACTAACGGGAACAGAGAGAATTGTCTGACTGCATTCTATACGGGGCCATTTAAAATCAAACATATGACTGATAAAGATGCATTAATAGAAGTAAATGGCACAGTAGAGTGTATAGAACTAGGTCGCTGTATTCCACAGTTTACATGGATGGAGGAGGAGACTGTGGAACGGTATCCATCGAAGTATTAAAAAGCTGGGACGATATGTGACTCAAAAATTTGTGAGAAAAAGAAAGAGTCAGATAAATGTGGGTAAGAAGTAAAGATTAAAACCAAGACGACTGAGAACAGAGAACAATGCAATATAAAAATGAAACTCGTTCTGGAAGAGTCATCAAGAAACCGAAGAATGAGGACTTCATAATGTATGAGTAAAGATCGGAAACATGAGGGTGTATGTAGAGGTTAAACAATTTATTGGATTTCAATCAACTCCTCATATAAAAATAGATCAAAATTTATTTTTGGACATTTGATGTTATCGCTGGTTTCATAAAAAAAATATTGTGTTTTTGATAAAAATCTAGTTTTAAAAATAATTCTAATTGATTTAATTGTTCTAAATTGGATGATCATACCGCATATATGGAGTATACGAGCCTGGTATCTCAGAGGCTCTCTTATGAATTTTACCAAAGGGTCTCTACACTTTGCTGGTATATTTTGATTCATGCCAATAGGTTTTTGTGACAAATCGATAAAAATTCACGAACATTCTATCCATATTGACGTATGTTATAACGATGGTTGAGAAAAATATAGATAAGCCAAAAGTATTTTTTGATATCTCAAAAGTCTTTGACTCTATATATTTTAAAGCTATTAGAGCTCACTGTTTATTAGCTCACTTTTTATTGATCCGACTATCTTTAGCTTAGTTAGGTATAATTTATGTAACAGATGCATGATTATTCCTGTAAATAATATGCGATCCACATTATCAGAATTTTCAACTTGAGTTTTGTAAGGATCAAGTTTGTGGAAAATTTTAATTAAAATCATATTTTCGAATTTGCACACTATGATCATTAATGGCCGCAAATAAAGACTTCTTGTTGATCTAAAATTCATCTTCCGAATTGATAAAAATGATTTATTTCTTTAAGAATGACAAAGCATTAGATATGTATGATCTGAGTAGGCATTTAATAACACTAGGGTTGAGGATAAAAATTAAAAGTCATAAGCATTAAATATTGACAATAAGACAGAAGGTAATTGTTCACTTTCATGATTATGTTATTAATGATATTTCTGAAATCGAACTTCAGCATTAAATCAATTCTTTAAGCACAACAATTCAGTATGCAGATTCTGCAGGTAAACATATTGAAATAGTTGTTGGCTGAGTTAAGAAATGGGAGGCGTTAATAAAGATAAAAATAATATATAAAGATATACAGCTAAAATGAATAATATTCGGGCTAGGCCGATTTTTGAATACCAGCCGCTAGTTAGAATATAATAAAACAGGTTTGTCAAAGAGTATAGATGAAGTATAATGAAAAATTGTGAGACTTGTTCCGTATTCTGCGCCATATATGTTAGTTGAATCAAACTTGTATTACTGAAAACGTTATGATTTAGGATATTATACTACTGTATAAAATTATTCCACTTGAATCAGTGAAAGTTTGTCCATATTATCCGAACAAAGGAAATTCATGAAAAAGGAACAATGTATGGAAAATCAGCGATCACTTCAAATTTTGTAGGAAAGCTTGCGGGAAACCGTTTTTTGAAAAAAATGCAAAATTTAAAATCAGTTGTTCAAAGTGATTAGAGAAAATTCCCAAATGAGATTTAAAACAGCATTACGTACAAAACTTGGTAAAATATGTAACATTAATGTTATTCTGAAATTTGATTATGACAAGATTTTTTTATTGGTAAAACAAAGGAGTAGGATAACTGTGATTGTAACATATCGTATGGAGAGAATATTGTATAACATGTTTGGTTCTTTTGAAAATACTATTTATTATGTCAACATTTAGCTATATTTGCGATAAAAAATTGATATTTATCGTTGCCATTCACTAAAATAAAAGCCTATTTTTGATTTTGACATTGATAGTTTTTGATGGAAAAAAAATATTTATAGATATCAATTATTGTATAAATTGTTAGACTGATTGATTGAAAAATAACAAAAATTATATAAATCATGAAATAAAGCTATGTCCGATAGATATATACTATAATATGTGAAGAATTGAGTCGTTCACGCTATATACAAATGCAGTTGTAAATTATGCATAAAAATTATAGTGTATTGCATATAAATAGTATATCACTCCAGTATATCACCATTAAAATCTATGTAAAAATATCTAACATAAACGTTTAGTTATTTCAATAACAGTGAAATATCGTAATTTTCTTGGTGTTTGGGAGCAATTCTATAAACTACTTGGCAGGTACTGCTGGCGAAGTGCAACTCTCAGAGATTTTGATTCATGTGTATATCGTATACAAATCATCTATTTCTTGTTAAATAAGAAAATGATATCTAAATTTACATAATTAGACAAAATTAAGACTTGCGGAACACATCATGGTGTTCAGTTTGTTTCATTTAGTCAGCTGGAATAGCGATTATTTGCTTGGAGCAAACCACATTTAGTTTACATTAATATCAATGTTTATATGAAATATACTCTGAAATTTTTTAAACAAGTTAGGATTTAAATTATTAGTTTATACACTGTTTTAAACTAAAAGTAGTGTTTCTATTTTCTGTTCATCAAATTATTCAGGATGAAACACAATAGCTTTACAAAGTGCTTTTAAGGTGGTTAAGATGTATAAAATTCCGACAGATATATTGTAACGCGCGGTTCCGCGAATATCATAGTATCAGTAAATAAACCGCTACCCCACAAAATACCACCTACATAAATTGCAACATCTCATACGTAAATGGTGCCATGTCTCTTCGAGCTCACAGCCAATAATTAATCAGCAACCCTAGTCACTGAGAATATCAAGCAGTTAGTCGTCCTCCCGATAGCCAAAGCACATCGGATGAATGCTACGTAAAAGTGTATACAGGTAAATCGGCAATGACACACAAGAAAACAAGTTCTGAGCCACAAAACACAGCAAGCCATTCTTTCGAGACCACAATTCTCGAAGACAGCCACACGATGACGAATGACGACGATGTAATACTGCCATCTTTATTCGATAGCGCGCGCACAGACAAGACAACGTTCAGCTCAGGAAATGCAGGAAGCCCGGTGGCGAGCCCAGCAACAAACCACATCACCCCAAAGACCCAGTACAAGATATGCGAGTTCGATTCAGCCCAACTTGACGAGAAGATCAACGATATTACTTCATTGGCCACGTTGTCCAATATAACAGAACAGGGTTCAATATTTTTGAGGGCTTGGGAGACAATTACCATTTCTTTCAGATGCATACCCAAAGACATGCTACATCAATACACTGATGGCACATGTTCGCAGTCATGGCAGAGCCTGCAACGCGCCGTCAAACAGCGCCTGACACCAGATCGGGTAAACAGGCTTACAGCATTGATGAGCCAAATGTACCTAGGTAGCCGTACGCCTTCCGAGCTATTTAGGGAGATGGAACTGAAAGCGCATGAATTCAATCTATTCAGTAAAATCTTGATACGACGATTCATTAAAAAGCTTCCTCCAGCAATACAAGAAATGGACACGTTCCTGCGCGAATCTATTTAAGTGCAAGACGACATACTGCCGGCAGGTCTTGACAAATGGTTGCAGAAACATCACTGATGCTCACCTGCCACAGAGCCAGGTTGCATCGCATCACGCCTGTCCGAACCTCAGTGTCCAGCATCGTCAGCCCAAAGTAATGTCATCAATGAACGCTTCATCAGCCTGCATGAGAGCCTCTCCTTCAGGCCAGATTCAGCCTTGGTCAATGCCGTTGACTACAGACACGATCAGAGCTGGCGTGAATAGCGTCGACCACCATCCCGAAACAGCAGTAAGAGGTCGACATCCAGACGCCTTGTCATATATCCCAAGCTTCCAGCGGAGTGGTGTCCGAATCATCGCAGCTATGGCCACTCCACGCGCCATTGTCTGAGAAATGGCAGCCGATTACCGCGCACAGACGCGACGTTTAGATGGGCGCGGTCACCTTCGATAACTCAGGAGGATTCGCCTACGGAGAGTTCGGAAAACCTGAGGGTTCAGCCTGCTCCGCGGCAGTAGAGGCTGAGCACCCAAAAATTGTTGGCCGCCTGACGTCTTCTGGCTTGAAGCACTTTGTTTTCGTGGTAGAGCGCAATCAAACTATTGTCTTTACAGCGACGGCTCCAGTCAAGTCATACTTCAAACGCCCGAAGACCTGCAACCAACCTCATCATCATTTGCCAGAATCGACATATTTTCTCATCCGTGACTCAAACTCTGGCGAATTATTCCTAATAGACACTGGTTCAGACGACAGCTTACACCGCCACAATTATTTTAAATTCACCCACCCAGTCAACATCAGCAGTCTTACCTGCGCCAATGGCTCCAGTATAGCGATTTTTGGAGTACGAGCACATAAAATCTCGTTCTCCAACTCAAAACGATGTTTTATTTATCCATTCATCACTGCCAATACGACCTCACTGTACGCACTGCTGACAATCAGTTACTATAATCAGTGCTCAAACACCAGACTCGCGCCATAGCAGTCTCATCTATTCAGAAAATTCCTCCAGTTTCTCATGTACCACAACTGGACGATGGTTTCAAACCTATCTCCTTTATGTCCGATCTCAAGAGGAAGCGTGCCATCACAGCACATCGCATCACCTTATCAAAACCACTTCATCCTCTCACACCACATCCATTGGCACCACACAAGACTCCGTTTCGTATACTTCACTCAGATTTACCGGAGGTGGCACACTCGAATATCGTTATATTGTAGGGGTACTTTTTGCTGTTGCTATCTCGTTCCTGATTTTGTACCCCTACTACATATCAATGGTGGCTCTTATTACTACCCGTGCGCCTAATCAGTCTCTGATCTTTTTCGGATGGTTGATGTGAGAAGGCAAAAACATCGGGTCATACGTATATTCTACACAATATAGCAATTAGAAATATAATTCACAGATAGTCCAATTTGACCATGTGTTGGTCGGCAATAAAAAAAACAGATTTTAACATAAAATTATATCCTAAACAACATTCACAATTAAACTAGATTGTCCGTCTTCTAGACGGCAAAAATAAAAGTGATTTATGTCTATAAAGTGAAATGTTTATAACAAATGTCTGGATCGGAATGAATATAGTCAAAAGATTGAAAATATATGACAATATGAACATAGTAAAATGATTTATATTTATAAAGAAAATGTTTTACATACAATTGGTTATTCTTACACAAATGTCTGGATTGTAATGAGTAGTCAAACGATTAAAGATACATGATAATATGAGCCTAGTAAAATTATTTATGTTCATAAAGTAAAATGTTTTGTGTAAACCGTTTAAAGATTTAAATGACAAACAACTCACAAATGTTTTTTATAGTAAACAATCAATCATTTTCATAGTAACGAATAATCCGATAAATTCACTAATACAATAGTCCACCGCGTGATCCTCTCGGATCGCGCGCGGTTCTGTCTATTTATAAAAACACTATTAATTACAAATAAAATTGCAGTTCAAGAAATATCGATTAAAACTGCTTGAAACTAAAAGAGATTGTTCCTAAAATCACAGCTAAGAGAAATATTGTTTAAGGACAGAGTTAGAATATTTGACCTTAAAGAGCACAGCGTTTGTAAAAATTGACCTTCGTTGGGTTGTAACACGGAGCCGCGTGTTACATACACCCCCCGACAGTGAAAATTAGTACACAATGAAGGGGGCTAACCTTACAGGAAATGTTATTGCTCTTTCATGCCGTATAACGACTGATTTTGGTTCTGTCAACACTGATACTGGCTCCTCTATTTCTCGCGTTCTTGGACGGATGGTTAGGTCGAAGTGTTCGAGAAAGTCACGTCCAATGATGTTTCATGTCGTGTTGTCGATGATGAACGGATATTTGAAACATCATTTTGAGTTGGAGAACGAGATTGTGTGTACTCGTACCCCAAACGTCGCTATGTTGGAGCCATTCGCGCAGGTCAGACTGTTGGTGTCGACTGGGTGGGTTGGTTCGAGATAATTGTGGCGTAGTGAGCTTACATCTGATCCAGTGTCTATGACAATTCATTCGCCAGAGATTGCGTCACGGATGAGAAAGTATGTTGATAGTGGCAACCGGCGATGAGATTGATTGCTGGCATTTGGGCGTTTGAAGCATGACTTAATTGGAGCCGTCGCTGTAAAGACAATAGTTTGATTGCGCTCTACCGCGAAGGCAACGTGCTTCGAGCCATCAGACGTGGAGCGGCCAACAATTTGGGGTGCTCAGCCTCTGCTGCCGCCGAGGAGGCTGACCCCACCCGTCTTCCGAACCTTCCATGGGCGGAATCACCTGAGTTGTTGAGGGTGACCACGCCCATTTGAACGTCGTGTCTGTGCGCGGGTATGTGCAGCCGTTTCCGAGGCAATAACGTGTGTAGTGGCCTTCATTGAAAGTGCTTGAATTTCTCAAAATCTAGCTGTTTATTAATTCCTTACTGGCTGTGAGTTCGACGAACCGGGGCACCATAATGTAGGGGTACTTTTCGCTGTTGCTATCTCGTTCCTGATTTTGTACCCCTACTACATATCAATGGTGGCTCTTATTACTACCCGTGCGCCTAATCAGTCTCTGATCTTTTTCGGATGGTTGATGTGAGAAGGCAAAAACATCGGGTCATACGTATATTCTACACAATATTGCAATTAGAAATATAATTCACAGATAGTCCAATTTGACCATGTGTTGGTCGGCAATAAAAAAACAGATTTTAACATAAAATTATATCCTAAACAACATTCACAATTAAACTAGATTGTCCGTCTTCTAGACGGCAAAAATAAAAGTGATTTATGTCTATAAAGTGAAATGTTTATAACAAATGTCTGGATCGGAATGAATATAGTCAAAAGATTGAAAATATATGACAATATGAACATAGTAAAATGATTTATATTTATAAAGAAAATGTTTTACATACAATTGGTTATTCTTACACAAATGTCTGGATTGTAATGAGTAGTCAAACGATTAAAGATACATGATAATATGAGCCTAGTAAAATTATTTATGTTCATAAAGTAAAATGTTTTGTGTAAACCGTTTAAAGATTTAAATGACAAACAACTCACAAATGTTTTTTATAGTAAACAATCAATCATTTTCATAGTAACGAATAATCCGATAAATTCACTAATACAATAGTCCACCGCGTGATCCTCTCGGATCGCGCGCGGTTCTGTCTATTTATAAAAACACTATTAATTACAAATAAAATTGCAGTTCAAGAAATATCGATTCAAACTGCTTGAAACTAAAAGAGATTGTTCCTAAAATCACAGCTAAGAGAAATATTGTTTAAGGACAGAGTTAGAATATTTGACCTTAAAGAGCACAGCCTTTGTAAAAATTGACCTTCGTTGGGTTGTAACACGGAGCCGCGTGTTACAATATGCCTTTCGGTCTCAAGAACGCATCTCAAACATTTCGACGCATTATGGACGAAATACTAGACGGTCTAGAATTTGTAATTTCCTACTTAGACGACATTCTGGTATTCTCCAACTCAATGTCCGAACATATAGAGCATATTGAGATTCTACTCACACGTCTAGCAGACTATGGCCTCCGGGTTCATGGCAACAAATGTGTCTTTGCGCAAACATAAGTTGAATTTCTCGGTCATCAAATTTCCTAGAAAGTCATGAATCATCTACCGGCTAAAGTTTGTGCTATTCACGATCTACACTCTCCAATCACCGTTTGAGCTTTACGACAGTTCTCAAGCAAGATGAACTACTATTCTTGATTCTTACCTTGCCTTGCAAAGATTCTGGCACATCTTCACAAATAACTTGCGAAACAAATATAGGTCAATGATGAGAAAATAACTGCTGTGAACAATCATGTTATGTGCGTCCCAATTAAATGAAACTTTTCAAAAAGTAAGGTGGACTTGTTGATTTGGCATGTTTTTGTAATAAAGATATTCACGCCAATTTATAGAGATTTATATCATTAAATCATTTATAGGACTTGTTGGCGTTTTGCTTTTGAATTTCCAGATTCATCATCCGATCTAGTCCTATGCTCAAGCCAATAGTAACAAATAAATCTACATAAAATAACACAACCTTTTAAAATAAAAAGTTCAAGAATATGAGAGTATTTATTTATTACAAAGTAGACATGAAAGAAGTGAAATACTGCTTTAAAATGGAATAATTATCAACATAAAATAAATAAGTAAATAAACAATTAGCACATCCATTTTTATCTGTCTTGTTAATCTAGGAAAAAAGTGGTTAAATTAAAAATTGTAATGGATTAATACAATTCTAGATTTATCCAATTTTCAAACTGATTGATTTAAACTGAATTATATCCTGAGATTTCTCTTGGTATATATTATGTAACTAATTATATACCATTCAAAATTTATATATTAAAAAGTATTTGCCAGCAATGTTTCAAAAATATAGTAAGTCAGATACTGTTTGTGCCGAAGAACTAATATATATGCAATTGTGTACTAGGTGTAGCGCACATAGTAACAAATAAGACCAAAAATCATCAGAAGGAAAAATGAAAGACAGCATGAACGGAAAATATAATCTCATGCACATTAGCTTAGTGCTTACTGGCATTTTATCAGTACGCACTTTAATCATTTAATATTTTTGTTCGGCGGTTCAATCTCCTATTAGAATGTGTAAATCTGTATTAGTAAAGCTAACTTCATATAAAGTCTTCAACAAATAGAATTCAAAGCCAACTAACTATATATATATATATATATATATATATATATATATATATATATATATATATATATATATATATATATATATGGTTGGCTTTGAATTAGTGTGATAAACAAATTGCAGCCGGATTTATGTAAGCAGAAGAAACACGTACAAGCATTGAGCTTGAACTGGATGTGACGCACGCAATTTGATTGGTTTCTATTTTTCACACTCTCTCTATGTTCACATATTTCTATCTTGTTTTGCTTTCCAATTTATATATAAAGATAAGTTCATTAGTAGATATTTGAGAAGACAATGCGAAAGAAATATTTCTTATATCTGATAAAATTTCTTTTTGTTTTTGCACACAAGAAGGGTACAATGAATATATATATATATATATATATATATATATATATATATATATATATATATATATATATATATATATATACGAAATCTGTAAAGGCTATTGTGTCAATCTCTGATACAAAAATTATGGTACCGAAAAGTTACATGGTACCAACACCATGGATTTGAATGCAAGCTAAAGTTAACCAAAATTGAGAATCACAACCATTTACGAAGACCTGTTACTCTAACTAATCTATAAACTCAGTTAACATATTTCGCTGCAATCAATTAAACATATAACAGTTAGATAATGTTTGTCGCGGAGAACTAATATATATGCATTTGTGTATTATGTGTTGTGCACCAAGTAATAAATTGGTTAGTAACATGTAGGTTTTCGTTACCAAAAGTTTGGTATTAGGTACTGACATAGTAGCCATAGTGTTGGTAATCATTACAGAATTGGTATATATATTATATATTGTAAAATGGCTTTGAAGTTGCATTGCCGAAGACTTTGTATGTAGTTAGCTGCACTTCTGCAGATTCACCCATTCAATAGGAACTTGTACCGTGCTATTTTCCCACATTCCGAACACAAATATATAGTAGGTAATGGGCTTAATACCGGCTTCTACTGATGAGTCGCCAGTGAGCACTAAACGAATGTGCAATAAATTATACTTTCTGTTCATGCTGTTTTTTTTTATCACTCTGGTCATATTTGAAATAATTTTTTATTAGATGCGCAACACCTTATACACAATTGCATACATAATAGTTCTTCACCACAAACAACATGTAACTTTTATCTATTTTGAATGATTTCATGATTACCGCAATATGTGATAATTGATATCGATCAGGACCAGGGAGTATGGATTTGCTGGTGTAATAGGTGTTCAGACTGTTCTGAATCACAGTAACAAGCACAGCAAACGGGCAGAATGATTAGACAAGTCAGAAGAAAGAGTTGCCTAAAATATTAGGCTTTATTCATCATATAATGCAGATATACATGCTAAAAGACAAAACAAAACATGTTAGTATACGAACGGTGTTAATATAAATGTGTGTACAAATAAACAAACATATCATTCTCCTCCACTGCGATTTGTAGCGTAGCGTCAGAGTCGGAACAAGACTGTTATAGTAACAATTCAAAGAGGATTGAGAAAACATAGTATTTAAACATTTCCACTTCGTAAATTATAAGAATGAACACGTTGTTGTTGATTGATAAGGTTTTCGAGATTCTCTGATAGGTCACGAGCATTTGAGTTATCCGTAGATTCACCATTTGCCTTAACATTATCAATATCGGTATCGTCATTATAGGAGGTTTGTTCATCAGCAACAACCGGTTCATTTTCACAGAGTCCCATATTAGTTCCAGCTTCATTCATCAGTGCGTCGGAGCCTTTCGGGGCTAATTGACGGATAGATACTGTATCTTCTCTTCCATCAGAAAAACGAACATGCGCATAGTTAGGATTGCAATGAATTAGTTCAACTTCTTCCACAGAGGGGTCATATTTAGAAATTCTAGCATTCTTCTTGAGTAAAACTTTGCCAGGAACAGTAAGCCAGGTTGGGAGTGTGTTACCAAAAGTCGACCTTCTATTGTGTCGAAAAAGACGCTCGTGAGGGGTTTCGTTGGTAGATGTGCACAATAATGAACGGATTGAATGTAATGCGTCCAGCAGCACGCATTCCCAGTTTTCAACTGAAAGCCTTTTTGATCTGAGAGCGAGAAGGATCGATTTCCATAAGGTACCATTCATTCTTTCTACCTGTCCATTTCCTTTGGGATTATAAGGAGTCGTTCTACTCGAAGCTATACCTTTTTCCCGAAGAAAATTTTGTACCTCGGTCGACATGAAGGAAGAACCTCTGTCTGAGTGAATGTACGAAGGCATCCCAAACATTGCGAATATTTGACACAGGTGAAGTATGACGGTGTGACTGCTAAGGTCAGGACAAGCAAATGCAAAGGGAAATCGAGAATATTCATCGATGACCGTCAGTAGATAACGATTACGAGTTGATGAAGGAAGAGGTCCTTTAAAATCGATAGATAACCGCTCAAACGGTTGGGTAGCTTTGATTAATTGGCCTTGAATTGCCGAAGGAAATCTGGGTTTGATTTCAGAGCACACTTCACAACTCAAGGTCATTTTTCG
Organism: Eudiplozoon nipponicum; assembly: GCA_029291075.1. Lineage (NCBI taxonomy): Eukaryota > Metazoa > Platyhelminthes > Monogenea > Mazocraeidea > Diplozoidae > Eudiplozoon > Eudiplozoon nipponicum. The sequence continues at coordinate 30,977 of JAQBSW010008801.1, forward strand.
AATTTCATCAATAGAATATGGTAAATTACGAGATTTCACAAAGTGGAGCATACGAGAAATTCCAGGATGACAAAGATGATCATGTATTTGTTTTAAATCCAGTCCATTTAGAAGCGCACCACAACAGGATCGACTTAGTGCATCTGCTGCTTTATTATCTTTTCCGGGTCTATAGACAACATCGAAGCTGTAAGGTGATAATTCCATTTTCCAGCGCAAAATTTTATCGTTCTTCACCCTTCCCCGATTTTGATTGCCAAAAATAAAGGAAACAGATCTTTGATCAGTGACAAGTTTGAAATGATTACCCAAAAGCAAATGCCTCCATTTTCGAATAGCTTCAACCACGGCATAGGCTTCTTTTTCAACAGCTGAGTGATGTTTTTCAGATGGCGTCAACGTCCGAGAGAAAAACGCCACAGGTCTTCCATCTTGGTTCAAAGTGGCAGCAATAGCTACGTCCGAAGCATCAGTTTCGACGACAAACGGAATATCACAACGAATAGAAGCTAAAGTTGCTACGGCTAATTCTTTTTTAAGATCATCGAAATTTTGTTTCACAGAGACGGGCAAAGGAAAAGTTCGATTATGAACGAGTGAGTGGATTTTATCGGAGAAGTTGGAGATCCACGGCGAATAATAAGCGAAAAATCCCACAATTCTTTGTTGCGATTGCACATTCGACGGTGGTGGGAGATCTTGTAAAGGCTTTAATCGGTCAGGATCAGGTTTAATTTTTCCATTCGATATTTGAAAACCAAGAAGAGTAATTTCTTTAGCTGCGAAAATGCTCTTTGATTCATTTAAAGTCAATCCATATTTTTTAGCGGCATTAAGAAATTTGTTGAGATTTGTTTCGTGTTCAAGCGTATCTCTCCCGCAAACTGTCACATTGTCCACATAGACAAATGTATCTGTGAGATGTTCCTGTGCGATTATATGATCCATAGTTCTTTGGAAACATGAGACACCATTCGTCACTCCGAAGGGAATGCGACGGAATTGAAACAAGCGTCCACACGCTTCGAAAGCAGTAAATACCTTTTCATGTTCTTGGATAGGTATCTGGTGGTAAGCGCTTTTGAGATCCAAAGTGCTGAATATATGATATTTTGAAATGGTTTCAGCCATTTGGTCTATTTTCGGCAAAGGATAGGCGTCTAA
>JAQBSW010008802.1:0-32135 GCA_029291075.1 Eudiplozoon nipponicum
ATGTTCCATCAAATAATAAAATTAGAAAATGTACAATATAAAAAGATATCACATCACATAAATATGTGCAATTAGTTGTACTGTACAATTTATCAGCATCAGAAAGTTCGGCTGTAAAGAGTGATAGATTCTTCATCAAAAATAGGAAAATTTAAGGTATAATTCGAGTGTAACATTTTGCAAAAAAAGGGAACCATGACTAGTAATTGATTGTATGTATTGTTGATTAACATGATGATATAATGCATAACATTTCAATTTTAATAATACAAAACTTGAAGATAGAATCTCGAGAAGTTATGCTGCTGAAAAACAATTAATCCTGTCTTTTATTTAACCATGAGAAAGTATTATCATAATCAAAATTAAAAATATCAGCAGGATTGTACACTTTTTCTAGTTCGGTAGATAAAAATTTAAAAGACATCTTAGATGGAGGCGTTTCTCTAAGCCCCTTTGGCAATTGATTGTAAATTTTGTAAATTTTTGAAAAAGAGAATAGCTTGCTCGCAACATTCCCCACCAATGGTGGAGATATTGCAAAATGACCAGATCTAGTTCCAACTTCATGACTCTTTCTTATTGGATTCATATAGGCACCAGACCACTGGTTCAAATGGAAAACTTTTATGCAATAGCACATCCTCCGAAACCATAAAGGTTGCAGTGATACAAACTGTAATCTAGTGGCGTATATAGTGCAGGAGATAGGACTAATTTGTTTCACAACTTTTCTTTGTACAGCTTCAATCTTATTAGACAAACCCTTTGTTAAGGGATTCCAAGTAGCGGCAGCATATTCTAGTATCGGTCTAATCCATATTATAAACATTTTAAATTTTATTTCATTCGATATAATATTTCTATTTATTAGTGCCCATCTGTTCTTGGCACTGCCTACTATCCTTTCAATATGTCTCTCAGCAGAAGCCGTACAATGAATAGTTATGCCTAAATCCTTAATTTCTTGCATAAGTTTAATCTCAAAAACATCATTAATCTCAGCATCATGAAAATAAACATAATTAAATTCTGTTCTGTTACCTATTTTTAAAGCTCTCGTCTTTTTACTGTTTATTCTCAGCCCTAGTGTTAACAAATATCTACTTAAATCATACAAATCTAGTGTCACATTATTTTTGGAGAATTCGACATTTTTTGGATCAATTGGAAAGATTATTTTTAAATCATCAGCGAATTTGCAAACTCGACCGTTAGGGATCTTAGTTTCCAAATGTGCAAATACAATTTTAAATAAAATTGGCCCCAAACTTGATCCCTGTGGAATTCCACTTGTTACCCTTTTCGATTTAGATATCAAATCGTTTACTTGAATACTCATTCTTCGATTATATAAATAGTATCTAAGTAATCTAAAAATATTCGGATCAATATTCAATAAATTAATCGCATTCAAAATAGCATCAAAAGATATAGAGTCAAAAGCTTTTGAGATATCTATAAATACAATTAATGCATCTAACTTATTCTCATCTAATGTAATTACATGTTTCCACATAGAAAGCATATTAGTAGTTGTCGACCTGTCTTTCGTAAAGCCATGTTGACATATATCAAAATCAGCCGGCAACATACGTTCTAAATGATCTAGTATCAATCGTTCTATTATCTTCAAAAACGAAGGGATAATAGAGATTAATCTATAATCACTGGCGCACGTTGGCTTACTTACTTTTGGCAACGGTTTAGCTACTATCGTTAGTATATCGATTGGTAATTTCCCATTCTTCAAAATTCTATTTATAAAATTGCAGAGCGCATTCATAAAATTTAAAGGTAATTGAAGTAGGTTATCAATCGATATACCAAGGTGATCTTTTTGTTTTTTTGATTTTATTTTTAACATTAATTCTATCAATGCATCACTGTCAATAACAAGTCCTAGATCCTGGTTTCCCGAAGGATCCGGTAGATCAATGAAATTGCTTTCCTTCTGTGGATTACATAACAAGTTGCCAAATACTTCATCCAATTCACAGAGAAATTCATAATCAGTTTTACCCACAGGTAATATAAGGTTTAATTTTTCCTTATATTTACCGTAGTCTGTGAGGAGTTTGTATCCTAGTCTAGGATTACTCTTCAGTTTGGCCAAAATAATTCTCTCTGATCTTTGACGGATTATCAGCAGTGATGAATTAATTTCTTTATCGATCATATCTAACCTCATTTTTTAATACTATTGATAAGACTACATTTCATTATATTATCTCGTTTGATTCTTAGCTTACATAATTTCCTATTGATTCGCTTTGGTATAACATCCGTAAATGTAGATGCCCTAAATATATCAGATAATAACAATGAAACAGAAGAAACAAATTCGTCATTGTTAATGATAAAAAAACATTCATAATCAATTGATAAGCTTAATTCTCTAAAAAGATTCCAGTTGATTCTGGAACATTGCACGTGTGCATTTTCAAAATTAGGTTTCTGTGTTTTGCTACTCAAAAGGTTCCATTGTAAAATAATTTGTTTATGATCCAATTCTTTGAAGTAATTTACAACATCATAACTGTGCGAGTTCAACGCTTCAACTTCTAAATATACATGATCTAAGCATTCCGAACCTCTAGTAGGTTCCTTTATAATCTGCTTAAGATCATGATTAGAAAAAAGATTGATTATTTCACAGTCATGCACCTTATTAAAATCTCCTACCACAACAATATAGCCATGGCAGTCGAAAATAGATTGAAAGGAATTGGTAAACATTTGATCATCATGTAAATTAGCATACGGCGGTCTGTAAACCGCGGTTAAAATCAGGTTATCTATTTGTATAGTTAAAAAATCAATGACAGTATTATATTCGCTAGTATGTAACACTGTTGCATTTAATATCGATTTGCTATAAATAAGTACTCCTCCACCTCTTTTATCCAGTGATCTGTCTTTCCTAAATAGAGAATAATGAGGAATGTCAAATTCATAGTTTTCAATGTTCTTGTTCAGCCAGGTTTCAGATAAAATTATAAAGTCAAAATTGTTACTTATTATAAAATCACACAGCAAAAAACTTTTATTCTTAACACTTCTACAATTAGCATAAAATAAAGTATATGTACAACACAACTCATCTTTACAGTTTTCGATAGTTACTGATTTAACTTTTGTGGTTTCCTTATAATTCGTTTGTTGGGTACCGTAGCTATAGTTCGTAGCTGTCCGCTGTCCACAACATTCATTAATGAAACCCCGTTTTTTGCAATTTTAGAATCGATTGACACACCCTTTATGGTAACTTGTTCCGGATGACTTGATTTCTGATCTAAATTCTTCTTTACCTTTTTTGCCGCTGACAATTTTCTTTGCAGAAAGGTCTTGTCTCTGGAGATGAATATGTTGTGAAAGTTACGACATTCTTCTTTTTTTATTGATATCCTCCACTTGCTTGTTCGTCGGCCTCTTTGATAATTTTATCACAACCGGCCTATGAATAAAGAAAATTAATAAATCTAATTTTTTTGCATCTAATGTAATTACAAGTTTCCCACATAGAAAGCATATTCGTATTTGTCGATCTATCTTTCGTAAAGCTATTTTGACTTGTATCAAAATCAACCGGCAACATACATTCTAAATGATCTAGTATTGTAGAGGCTCCTAACCTATTCGTGTCTGAGAACCCCATAGATGCCAGATCGCTTGTGGTCCTAAAATTTACAGTAGAATCTGATATGCTTATATATCCCTCCGCATCTGCTAAATTCAAATCCGCAATATATTGTACTAACCTACTTGTGTCCTAAAATTTTATATCGGCACCCATGTCTGGTTGGTTTAATTATTAAATCGACACTTAATGTTAGGCAATCGAAAAGCGAAACCTGTCACGCACAAACTCCCAAACAAATAATCTGGAAGGAGATATACGTGAACAACAGAATAATCAAATTACCTGTTCCAGAACGTCCATTCTATGTGTGCTTCAATAACAAAAATGCAAGACAGTTTTAGCAGAAACATATTGTGAATATTTATACGCTTTAATAAAGCAAAATGTGAAAATTGCAGCAGACCAAAAGATGATACAACCAGTCGGGGAATGTGACACTCGAAAACTAAAAAATGGCGCACAATTCAAAGTCAAATATTTAAACAAAGAATGTTTTTTCATCTCGCGGAGGATTTATCTTCCTTCACAGTATCAATCGTTCTATTATCTTCAAAAATGAAGGGATAATAGAGATTAGTCTATAATCACTGGCGCACGTTGGCTTACTTACCTTTGGCAACGGTTTAGCTTCTATCGTTAGAATTTTGATTGGTATTTTACCATGCCTTAAAATTCTGTTTATAAAAGTGCAGAGCGCATTTTTAAAAGTTAAAGGTAATTGAATCAAGTTATCAATCAATGTACCAAGGTGATCTCTTTGTTTGTTTTTAACGTTTAATTATAACAATAACTTTATCAATGCATCACTTCCGCTAACAAGTCTTGGTTTCTGATTACCCTAAAAATCAGTTAGATCCATGATATGGCTTTTATCCTGTTGATTACATATTCACAAAGAAATTTATACTCAGTTTTATCCACAAGTAATATAAGGTATAATTTCACCTTATAATCATTTAGGCATTTGCATCCTAGTCTAAGAGTGCTCTTTAGTTTAACCAATATGACGCTTTATGATATTTGACAGATTATTAATGTTGATGAAGTATTTTTATTGTAAATCAAATATAATATCATTTTGTAATATTTTTTATAAGATTAGATTTCATTATATTACCTCGTTTAATACTTAATTTACATAATTTCCTTTCGTTTCGTTTCGGTAAGATATCAGTAAACGTAGATGTATGAAATAAATCAGATAATAAAGTCGAAATCAAAAAAAAATTCATCAGTGTTCATGATATGGGAACTTTTATAATAAATCATTACTCTTACTTCTCTAAAAGGATTCCAGTTAATTCTGATATAGATTGAAAAGAAATGGTAAATATTTTGAAAACAATTAGCAAGATTCTAAAAATTGGAAAGATAAAAATGAGCAGATAAAAAATGTAAACTTTGAGAGAGTTTGAATTAGGAGAACAAGCATGAACATGCTTCTTCCCTTTGCATAAATTCGACAGCAATCTATTTATTCATAAAGCTTCGTATGTATCCGAGACCCTTTTGTCATTGCATTTAATAATTATTTTGAATGCTCCTTCAGGAGAACATATTCGTGAGGTTTAAAAGATGTGTTAAGTAGTTGCAGACGTGTATTAATCATTTGATTTGTAACAGAAGTTTAAATTGCAATTTTCTGTCATTCGAATTATTAACCGTCTGGTCGATCGTCCTACGTAAGTTGATCGACTACTTGCGCATGTTAAAATTAGTTGATGTCGAAATGTACGGTTTTTCCCTTTTCCTGTTTGTAACGACAAGTAAAGTAACATAAATAACCCCCTTAATTTAGCAGCATTAAATGTGCGCGTTAGTTTCTCGACCTTTCTTTTGTGGTATTCGAGAAATTTTATAACTCTTAAATGTCATGTATAGGTCGACTGCAATAAATAGTCATATATGGTTCAAACACACATATTTAAATGGAATATTAAATTTATACAAGATATAAGCATAAATGGATATATGATTGATATAACATCCAGTCTCGTCTAAATAATAAAATAATAGAGTATTTTTTCAACGGTTTTAAGAAATGAAATAAATAGAAATAGATCTGTCTTCATCGAGGATACTACGTTTAGCACAATTTCTTTTCGCTGTGAGTATGCTGTCCATTCTGATGATGGGACTAGAAATGATCTGCAGATAATATGGAAAGAAACTCGGAAAATCTGGTTCCAAAATTGGTTTCAGACAAGAAGCTGATGCATGGCTTTAGAGTAAAGAGACTATTGAAAACCCAGAAATCAAGACCAAACAAATTCTTTGCACGTGGAATCAAGATTTTACCGACATACTAAAAATACTAATTTCTACAAACTGCAAAATAGCGGAATAAAATTAAAAGTTGGCAGCGCTGAGCAAGGTAAAACAACGAGTAAAAATTATCAAAGTTTGCTTCAGTAAGATGACATATTCTTAATTTGGTATCATGGGGTAAAAACTTTCTAAATTTAGTTAATCAACTAGGTGAATTAAAGTTTAGATCTAAAATTAAAACGAATGGATCAGATATTCCAAAAATATATTTATAGGAAAGATACTCATTCTGTTACACGTCTGAAATACTTTTTTTAATGAGCAGCACTGCGTGAAAATAAATACTCTAAAATCCTTGATAATATGAAGTTTCAAAATAGTGTTTAAAATATAGGGACCAATACTGATGAAATTGAAAAAATATTCTGAATAAATGGTGATCCTAAAGAAATAATTGAAAAAATCACAAACAAGACGCGACGGAGATTTAATGTTAAAATAAACCAGGCAAAACCGGTAAGGGATTTACAGAAGCAAATAGGAAGATATTCACAGAATTATGGTTCTACCAAATTAAAGATCAAATAGAAAAACGAGGAGATTATCAATGAAATGGAACATAAGTACAGTTCTAAAACAATCAGTTACAATAGGCAATAAGATACGGAATGAGAAAGAATGAAAAGAACCCATTAACACATCTGGAGTTTATGTGATATCATTGTAGAGGCTCCTAACCTATTCGTATCGGAGAACTCCATAGATGCCAGATCGCTTGTAGTCTTAAAATTTACAATAGAATCTGATATGCTTATATTTCCATTCCTATCTGCTAAATTAAAATCTGCAATATCTTGCACTAACTTGTCAGTGTCCTTGAATTTAATATCAGAATCCATCTCTGTGAAGTTTAATTATCAATTCGACACTTAATGTTAGGCAAATCGGAATGTGAAACCTGTCTCGCTCAAGTAACCCTAAAAAATAATCTGGAAGGAGATATACGTGAACAACAGAATTATTAAACTACATGTTCCAGATCGTTCCTTCTATGAGTGCTTCAGTAAAAAGTACAAGACAGTTTAAGCAGATATATATTGTGTATGTTGATCAGTTTTTAATGAAGAAAAATGTGAAAATTGCAGCAGACCAAAGGAAGAAATAACCAGTCGAGGACTGTGACACTCGAAAACTGAAAATGGCGCACAATTCAAAGTCAAGTATTTAAACAAAGAATATTCTGGAAAAGAAAAAAAATTCTTTTTAAATGAAATTCGTTACAATCAGCCAAGGTGGTTTAAATTTATCAGTAAATGTTACTTAAGTTTTAGCGGAGGATTTGTCTTCCTCCACACTATGTAAAGAATGCAAACTCAGCTATATAGATGAAACCATGCGTTTAATAGAGGTGCATGGAGTGGAATAAATCAGCATGTAAATATGGACATATACATAGATCAATGGAAACATTTCATCACATAAACTCGGCTGGTTGTAAACGAATTTCGTTATGCAGCAGAACTAGATTAGGGAATCAACTGAAGTGAAATCATGAATGAGCGCCATGAATTTTATATCTGTAGAAAAAACAATAAAGCTCCACTTCCCTAATGACAGGAAACGTCTATTGGAGGAATCGGAGTTAACAATAAATCCAACTAATATACTACGAAGATTTAAATGTAGTAAGAAAGTATATTCTGGCCGATTTGACGTGAATCTTGTGCATTATCTAACTTAAAGGATTACTTTTGTTGATTTATATACATATAATATAGAACACCCATATATATATATATATATATATATATATATATATATGAATATATAAATATTTAAAGTCATCTGGGAGGACCTCACATGGTCGAATAAATATTTTTTTATATATATGCGCATAATATAAGGCGTGAGCATGTAAATGTTAAAGGATTGATATAAATCGATGTATATAAGTTCTCAGAGGAACACAAATGCTTTCTTTGATGTTTATCTAAATATGCCCAATATATGTCAATATATATTTGCAGAGACATATATTTGAATGATTATATTTCCACATAAGTTGTAGGGTGAACTCCATAGTTTCCTTATATGCTTATTTAGATACGCACAATATATTGAGGGTACATATATATATTTATATGCATATGTATCAGTGTTGTGCCTGTTTGCATGCACAAGTCTTTCTAGCTGTATTGCCATCTGAGGAATGGGATCTCGTAGTTCTTGTATTGCTAATGAATAACTATCCAGAGCGGTTCATTGATGTTAAAATGACACCACGTGAGACTCGCACTAGAGAGGGTACAGTGAAGCAGGTTTTACTTAAGTTAGCATTTAGAGTCAACGTACCGGCCTAAAAAATTGCTCGGCGTTTAAATACAATAACTAAGGATAGTTTTCCCAGTGTTAATGTTCATTTCAAATTTAGCACACAGAGAATAATGCGGTTGGATGCAAAAGATCAATTGCTACTTTTATTGAAATCATTGATAGTCCACAAATACTTATGTATGAATGGTAGCACGTATATTGAAATTACGAACGCGCAATTGATCAACGGAATCTAGCAATATATACCGAAGCAATTGGTTAAAAAATGCTTTGCTCTATCAGTAAAAGCACCTATTTCCGATTATACATAGGAAACGTGGCACTCTGTAAATTTGACCAATTTCTCAATTCTAAATAACGCAAAATCAGAAAAATTATTATATATTGATGAAACACTTTATATAGAACAACAAACACCTGGCTTAAAAGTTCAAAAGTTTCATCAACATAATATTCTTATCGTTTGGCCAAGTATGATAAAACCGAACATCAATTTACCGGCATCCAGGCAACATAAAATATCTCCTAGACCAGAACAAACAACTGCATATATGAAAACAGAAATTTTGAAACAGTATGAGCATTTAACAGTTATCCGCGCCTGCGTAGCTACCAAGTGAACAGAACAAAATTGAGAAACAAGCCGAAATGAAAGAATGCACGTAGGAGAATAAAATTCATACATATAACAGCCAGCATTGCCAAGAACTGGCTAACTTCCATCCATCAATAGAAAAATTACCAGATCCCAGACATAACTTTACAATACAGCGAGTAAGAACTTTGCATGCAAACAAAGACACGGGAATAAACACACACACTTACTAAATATCCTGAAGATTAGATAGAAGTAAAACCGTGTCAGATTTGTTCCCAACCACATGATCTATTGCAATTTTACAGAGGCATCACTGTTATACTTTTTAAAAGCTGTCAGTTCTATAGAGAATTCTTGCGGGCGTATAAAGGCAATCCGGATATTGAAATGAAAGCACAATTCAGTTTGATTTTGATCCAGTAAGCCTATTGGAGGAAAAGTACAGTGTACTTGAGGGGGGAAAGTTAGAAATAATATAACGGCCTCAAAGTAAACAAAATGCTAATAACGAAGTAAAAATTCAACGGCAAAATGAAAACGATAAAAATGCAGCGAAGGATTTTGAAATGTGTTCGGAAAATGAATACACAATTTGTGGCTGATTATGAGCCGGAAATTCTACTGCGGGACAAATACATTGTACTTGCAGCGGTACAGTGAGGCATAAGAGTGCTTCATCAATATAGAAATGAAACTGCAGAATAAGCACAAACTGAGCGTTAGAATGAAAATGCCGAATTTGCAGCGGAAACATTAGAAATTTGTTCAGCAAGGGAAAGAACAACTGAGGCTCACTATAAGGCAGAAAGTCTACCTCAGGTTAAATGCATTGTACATGCAGAGGAACAGTTCCAAAAAAGACTACTGTCATGATAATAGAAATGAGTCTGATGCTGAGATAAAAAATGAAAGGGAGAATGAAAGAAAGTATTTGAAGCGGTAAGATTAGAAATGTTACAGCAAATGAAAGCACATTTGAGGCTGACTTTGAGATACAAATCATAATGCAAGATAAGTACAGTGCAATTGCAGAGGAACTGTAAGAAACAAGATGGAGGCTCAATTTTTAAGACGACGCTGGTGATGCAAAAAAATGTATAGTGCATGTTAAGCACTCTGTACTTAAACCAAAACAGTTAGAAAAATGAGTTCATCATGAATATAAAAATAAGGCCGATGATGAGGCAAAAAATGAACGGCGGTGTTAAAACGATGAATGTGCAGCGGAAACTTTAGAAATGTGCTCGGTGAATAAATACACAATTAAGGCTGATTGTGAGCCGGAACATCTAATTCCGTTTGAACACAGAGTAATAGCATCCTAACAGTTGGAACTAAGAGTGCGCCATGAAGGTAGAAATAAAGCTGATGATGAGGGGAAAAATGAAAGGAAGAATGAAAACTATGAATTTGTAGCGGAAATATTGAAAATGCGTTCTGAGAATTAATAAACAATTGAGGCTGACTATGAGCCAGAAAGTCTATTGCAGGATAAATACTTCAAACTTGCAGCAAAATAGTTAGGTTTATAAAATTGAAGCTGCAGAAGAAGCAGAAAATGAACGGCAGAGTTAAAACGACGAATTTAAAGCGGAAACTTTATAAATGTTGTCGGCAAATGAAAGCACACTTGAGGCTGACAATGAGCCAGAAAGTCAACTACAGGTTAACTACATTGTATTTACAGCGCAAAGGTTTGTATTTAGACTGCATCATGAATATAGAAATGAATCTGATGATAGGACCAAAAATCAACGGTAGAAAGAAAGAGATATATTTGCAGCGGACACTTTGGAAATGTTCTGGCAAATGAAAGCACATTTGAGCTTGACTTTGATCAAGAAAGGTTACTAAAGGATAAGTTCAGTTTAATTGCAGCGGAAGAGTTAGAGATAATATGATAGCTTTAAGGTAGACATGATGCTAATAATGGAGAAAAAATGGATCGTTAGAATAAAAAAGATGAATATGCGGCGAAAGATTTAGACATGTGTTCGGAAAATGAGTGCACCATTCAAGCTGACTATGAGCGATAATGTCTACTGCAGGATAAATAAACTAACTGCCAGAAATTCTACTACATGTAAAAATCTTTTACTGGCATTAGAAAAGTTCGAAATAAGACTGCGCCATGAATGAAGAAATGTGTCTGACGGTGAGATAAACAAATTAAACGGCAGAATAAAAACGATATTGTAGCGGAAACTTTAGAAAGGTTTCCGTCAAATGGAAGTACAACTGAGACTGACTATGAGCCAAAAAGTCTTTTGCAGGTGAAATACATTATACTTGTAGCGGAATAGTTAGAAATAAGACGGCCTCATGAAAATAGAAATGAAGCTCCAGAAGAGGCAAAAACTGAACGGCCGAATGATAACGACAAATTTGCAGCGGAAAATTTAGGAGTGTGTTCGGCAAATTAAAGCACAATTGAGGCTGACTATGAGCCAGAAGTCTACTGCAGGTTAAATACATTTTACATGCAGTGCAACAATTTAAAATAAGACTGCGTCATGAATATAGAAATGAATCTGATGATAAGACAAAAATAAGCGGGAGAATAAATTCGATGTATTTGCAGCGGAAACATTAGAAATGCCTTCTGCAAATGAATACTAAACTGAGTGTTACATTGATCCAGAAAGCCTGCTGCAGTTTAAGAATAGTATGATTGGACCGGAACAGTTAGAAATAATATTACGGAATGTAAGTAGACAAGATCATGATAATGCAGCAAAAAAACGACATAATGAACGATGAAATAGCGGCGGTATTATTAGCATTTTTTTCGGTAAACGAAATCACTATTGAGGCGGACTTTGAGCCAGGATTTTTCCTGCACGTTAAAAACATTGTATTTCCAGGGGAACCGTAAGAAATAAGACTGCGTCATAAATATAGTAATGAGACTGATGGCGAAACAAATAATGAACGGCAGAATAAAATCGATGAATTCGCAGCGTAAACTTTAGAAATGTTTTCGGAAAATGAAAGCACTATTTAGGCTGTCTATGAAAAGAAAAGTCTGCTGCAGGTTGAACAAAGTGAAATTGCATTGGAACAGTTAGAACTAAGAGTGCGTCGGATACATTAAAATGAGGCTGATGATGAAGGAAAAAATGAATTGCAGAATGAAAACGATGTATTTCCTGCGGAAATTTTAGAAATGAGTTCAGCAAATGAAAGCACTATTTAGGATGACTATGGGCCAGAAAGTATAATGCAGGTAAATACATTGTACTACACGACAGCTGTTCGAATTAAGAGTGCGTATTTCATATAGAAATGAGACTGAATATATTGCAAAATATGTACGACAAAAGGAAAACGAAGAATCTGTTGAAAATCTTTAGAATTGCGTTCGGCAAATGAAAACAGATTTGAGTTTGTCTATGATCCAGAAAGTCTTCTACGCGAGGTTTACTGTACTATTAAAGGGGGAGAGTTAGAACTAAAAGTGCGTCAAGTATATAGAAATGAGGCTGATGTTGAGGCGTGAAAAGAACGGCGGAATTAAAAGGATGTAATTGCAGTGGAAAGGTTAGGAATGTGTTCGGCAAATGAATGGACAATTGTAGTTAACTATGATCCCGAAAGTCTACGGCAGGAAGAGTATTCCGCAAATATAGAGGAAAAATTAGAAATAAGATTGAGGCATGAATACACAATAAGGCTGATGATGAGGCAAAAAATGAACGGTAGAATGAAAACGATGTATTTGTACTAGAAATTTTAAAAATGTGCTCGGTGAATGAATACAAAATTAGGGCTGACTATGATCCGGGTTGAACATAGTGTACTTGTTTTGTAACAGTTATAACTACGAATGCGTCATGTACATTGACATGAGACTGACGAAGAGGCAAAAATGAACAACATAATGATAAAGATGAATTTGCAGCGGCTATTCTAGAAATGTGTTCAGCAAATGAAAGCACTATTGAGGCTGCCTATGAGCCATATAGTATAATGCAGGTAAATAAATCTTACTACACCAGTGCAGATCGAAGTAAGAGCGCGTAATGTATATAGAAATGAGGCTCAATATATGGCAAAATATGTACGACAGAAATAAAACTGTGAAACTGTGGGGGAATCACTAGAAAAGCATTCGGCGAATGAATACACATTTAAGTTTGACTATGATCCAGAAAGTCTACTGCGGGAGGTGTTCTGTGTTATTGAAGAGAAATATTTAGATATAAAAGTGCATCAAGTACATAAAAATGAAAGTAAGGATGAGGCTTTAAAAGAACGGCAGAATGAAAACGACGTACTTCAAGCGGAAACGTTAGAAATATTGTCGGCAAATAAACACACAATTGAGGTTGAGCATGACCTGGAAAGTCTACCGTAGGATAAATACCTTGTACTTGCAGTTGGGAATTACAAATATGATTACGTGATGAATGAAGAACAGAAGCTGATTATGCGCATATTAAGAATGGCAGAATAGAATCAATGAATTTGCAGCGGAAATTTAGAAATGTGTTTGGAAATTGAATGAACAATCGCGATTAACTGTAATCCAGAAAGTCTACTGCTGGAGGACTACTGTCTAAATGCAGAGAAAAAGTTAGAAATGAGATTGAAGCATGAATGCACAAATAAGGTCGATGATGAGGAAAAAATGAACGGCAAAATGAAAACGGCGAACTTGCTGCGGAATATTTAGATATGTGTTCGGCAAATGAAAACATATTTTAAATTGATTTTGATACAGAAATTCTACCGCATGTCAAAATCATTTTACTTGCATAGGAGCAGTTAAAAATTAGTCTGCGCCATGAATAAAGAAATGTCTGTTGATGGGACAATAATTAAATGGCAGTATAAAAACGCTGATATTGCAGCAATATGGTTTTCAGCAAATGAAAGCATAATTTAGATTGACCAGAAAGTCTCCTGCAGGTTAAATATATTGTACATGCAGCGCAACAGTTAGAAGTAAAAATGCGTCAAGAATATATAAACGAGTCTGTTAATGTGAGAAAAATAAACGGCAGAATGAATACCATGTATTTTCAGAGGACACATTAGAAATGCCTTCTGCGAATGAATACAAAATTGAATTTGACCTTGATCCAGAAGTCTGCTGCAGTTAAAAAGCAGTGTTATTGCAACAGAACAGTTAGATACGATATGGTGCTAATAATGAAGTAAAAATTGACCAAAAAAAGTATAAGCGATTAAATTGCCGCGAAAGATATAGAAATGTGTTCGGAAAATAAATGCACAATTGAGTATGACTATGAGACGAATATCTACTTTAGGCTAAATAAATTGGACTTGCAGCTTAACAGTTAGAAATACAATCACGCCATGCATATAAAAATGTGGCTGTTGATGACACTTAAATTGAATGACAGAAGGAAAACAGTGAATTTGCAGGGGAAACTTTAGAAATGCGTTCGTCAAGAGCATGCACAATTGACGTCGACTGTGGGCTGAAAATTAATCGTAGGTTATATACATTGGACTTGCAGCTGAATTATAACAAAAACACAACCACGGCGTGTGTACAGTAATGAGGCTGATAACGATGATAAAAATGAATGGCAGACTGAAAACGATGAATTTGCAGGGGAATCTTTAGAAATGTGTTCGTAAGATGAATGCAAAATTGAGGTTGACTATGAGCAGAAAAAATTACAGTACGATAAATACATTGGAATTGCAGCTTGACAGTTCGAAATACAACCAAGCCATGAATATAGAAACAAGGCTAATGATGACGCTATAAATGAACGGAAGAAGCAAAATAGTGAATTTTCAGAGAAAATGTTTTAAGTATTTTCGTCAAAAGAATGCACAATTTAGGTTGATGATGGGCCAAAAATCTACCGTAGGTTAAATACATTAGACTTGTAGTTTAACAATTAGAAATACAATTAAACCATGAGTGTAGAAATAAGGCTGAGGATGACGATAAAAATGAACGGCAGACTGAAAAAAGTGACTTTGCAGCGGAAGCTTTAGAAATGAGTTCGTAAATAAGAATAAAAAATTGAGGTTGACTATAAACCGAAAATCTATCGTAGGTTAAACACATTGCAAATGCACCTTAACAATTAGAAATACAATCATGCCACGAATGTAGAAATGAGAATGATTATGACGCTAAAATTTAATGACAGAATGAAAGCAATGAAATTGAGGCGGAAACTTTAGAATTGTGTTCGTCAAAGAAATACACAATTGAGGTTGACTATGAGTTGAAAATCTACCATAGGTTAAATACATTGGACGTGCAGCTTAACTATTAGAAATACAGTCACGCCATGAATATAGAAATGAGGCTTATGATGACGCATAAAGTGAATGGCAGAATGAAAACAGTGAATTTGCAGCGGAAACTTTAGAAATGTTTCCGTCAAAAGAATGCAAAATGGAGCTTGACTATAGAACTTACATCTACCGTAGGTTAAATACATTGGAATTACAGCTTGATTATTAGAAAAACAATCACGCCACGAATACATATATGTGGCTGATGATGAGCATATAATTGAACGGGAGATTGTAATCGATAAATCTGTAGAGGAATCTTTAGAAATGTGTTCGCCAATAGAATGCACAATTTAGGTTGATTATGAGACAAGAATCTACCGTAGGTTAAATACATAAGACCTGCAGCTTAACAATTAGAACTACAATGAAGCAATGAATATAGAAATGAGGCTGATGATGATAAAAATGAAGGGCACACTGAAAGTGATAAATCTGCTGAGCAAACTCTACAAATGTATTCCTCTAAAGAGTGCATATCTGAGGTTGACTATGAGCCGATAATTTACCGAAGGTTAAAAACAATGGAATTGCAGCTCAACAGTGTGGAGTAAGATATTTTCTCCGACAAAATTAAAGTGACTAATTGATAAATTTAAACCACCTTGGCTGATTGAAACGAATTTTATTTAAAAAGAATTTATTCATTTATTTTCCAGAATTTCCATTGTTTAAATATTTGACTATATAAATACTTTGAATTGTGCGCAATTTCAGTTTTCGAGTATTCTGTACGTGACTGGTTTTAACTTTCTCGGCCTGCTGCATTTATTTCATTTCCTCCATTTTACGTTTACTCGATTTCCACAATATATTCCTGCTAACACTGTCTTATATTCTCACTTACGCATATATCGGAGACGTTCTGGAACAAGTAAATTAAATATTTCTGTTTTTCACGTCTATTTCTTTCCAAATTATTTGTTCGGGTGGTTTGTAACGCGAAAGATTTCACATTCCGATTGCCTAACATTAAGTATTTAATTAATGAATAAATACGATCGACATGGAAGCTCATCTTAAGTTTTTGGACAAAAGCACGTTAGCTCAAGATATGGCAGGTATGACTTTAGCAGATATGAATAAAAGTACAAACTTATCAGATTTTATAATACAATTAAAGACTGATCACTATCTGGAATTTTCGGGGTTCTCAGATAACAATGGGTATGGAGCCTCTACAAAATTTGGGGACCGCGCCCACACAAGAATATTCAGCTTATCTTAATATAAATCTGAAAAGCAATCAAGTTGATTTGGGGATGCCCAAATGATATTTAGCGCTTTTAATATCGTAAACCCTATGGTGAAATTTGTTGCGGCAAGGATGGCAATGCCTGGGAATTTCCGAAACGCTTTGGAAAATTTCAAAGACAGAACTGTAGAAGAATAACCGCATAATGCATTTGAGTTATTAATGGCCGAAATACAGCAAAGATATCAGCCTGGAAGATCGGCAAGAATGTGCGAATTATTACTCTTAGAAAAGATGAGACGTCAACTACCATCAGAGTTTTACGAACGCCATTGCACGAAACCTTCCAGGTTAACTATATCCAGAGATCTGGTAAATTCTATTTTTACAGATGAGCTACCATCTAGGCTTAGAACCACATTATAAGTATTTGATACAATGAAAATTGTTTGGCCAAATTAACTCAAAGGACTAGACGGAGTGCTTAAACAGCATGAACCACAAGTACATTCTGTAACAGCAGATTCTGTCATGGCGCAGCCAGTCAGGGCAGATAACGAAACCAACCTGATGAAACAAGAAACATTGCGTTACTTATATAGAGAAGTTGCTAGTGTACGTCGAGACATTTCGCAACTTCAGAGTCAGGATAGATATACTAGACATCGAGGGAGTCACCCGCGTCAACGCCTCGAAAGGCCACGCGGCTGGTGTAAGACACATTGCGAATACGGATGTAGTGCAAAGTGTGAAGGTGAGAATTGTATATACCAGCAGTTAGGTGGACCCAGATGGAAAGCTAGCGCTAAACCGGTAGAGAGAAATCCATCACTGGGAAAAGGATGAAACCCCCGCTAGTAAGAGCCTTTGGGGGGTTCCATTTCAAAGGCTCCCAGATATGCCTTTAGAAGGCATACTTAAGACATACAAGACCACATAGAACAGATACATGGGCAAGAGAATCAGATTCTTACTTAGCAAAGATCTGAAAAACATTGCCGGATTATCCAGCGACAAAAATTATTATTAAAGATGAATTATCTAGGCTGGAATTTCTCATCGATATGGGTGCTGAGGTAAGCATAGTTAGGTCAGACGTGGTGGAAGCAGATTGTCTCACATTCGATTATCAACTATGGGTCGCTAACGGTAGTCCGATAGGAGTGCAAGGAATGAAAGAAATGTCGGTAACATTAGGCCAAAAATCTTCCTTTACAAGGAATTGTCTCATAGCCGATGCCAAGAACCACATCACTGGGATGGATTTCTTGACTTATTTCAAACTTGCATTAGACCCCAAAGCTAGGACAATCGCAGAAGACGTAGGGGTATCAACAAATACTGAGTCCAACAAATCGGCAGTTAGAACAGTTCTTTTCCTCTGTCCAACGGTCGCACATGACTTTGCTGATTTCATTGAGAAGCACGTAGCAGTGCTTCAGCAACAAGTTGCTTTGTCTGAATTTCACCAATTGCGCAAAGAGAGGATTTGTAGAAGGTCAAATTCCAATTTTGCTTCCTCAATAGTGGTAGTTCCCAAACATGAACCGGGTCAAAGGAGGGTTTGTGGAAATAATCAACTATTAAACTCAGTGACGAAGGGTGATTCTTATCCTATCGCTTACTAGAGTATTTTACTTCAAGATATAATATGATTTGAGGTTTATTCAACTTTAGATCTCCAGAAAGCGTACTATCAGAAACCAATGGAGGAAAGTGCGATAGCACTCACCGCAAGCAGATTTCCAGGAGGGGGATCGCATGAATTTCTTCGAATGCCTTTTGGTTTGAAAAATGCCAGTCAGATATTCCAGCGTTTGGCTGCAGAAATCCTTCAGAATTGTCCACTTTCGAGGGTGTACATAGATGACATTATAATTTTTAGTCAGTCACTTGATGAACATCGTAGGCATTTGGAAACAGTTTTGACCAGGCTGGAACAATATGGATTAGTGGTCAAACCTAATAAGAGTGACATCGGATGCTCTTCAGTTAAATATCTTGGTCATTTACTTTCCAAAGACGGAATTAAACCTTGGGAAGATAAAATCCAAGCTATTAAAGACGTCACGGAGCCCCGAACCGTGCGCCAGCTGCGAAGGTTTTTGGGTATGATCAGCTATTATCATGGATTCATTCCAGGTCTAGCCGGAATTCTAGGATCGTTGACACGCTAACTTACTCATGAAAAGAGCACGATAAAAAGTCTTGGTCTATAAACTTGAGTTCAGAATACCGAGAAAAATTCCAGAAGGGCAAGGGAATGCTAAATGACATAACCACATTAGCACCTGTAGATTGGGAGAAACCTTTCGAGCTAATCACAGATGCCTCAGATGTTGCAATTAAGGCAGTGCTACAGCAAAGAGTTTAAGACATAACAAGACCGATTGGGTTTTATAGCCAGAAGCTTAATGATCGGGAAAACGTTATTAAACGTTTGGTAAAGAGCCTCTAGCATTGTATGACGCAGTGTTACACTTTGAGCATTTCTTAGACGTTCATAAATTTAAGTTATTGACAGATCATAAGCCGTTGATTAGTATACTTGGTAAAACAGCGAGGCTTAATGTCTTTCGTAGAGTAAATTTCCAAATAACCCGGTTATCAGAGTTCGATTTCACTGTGTCTCATAGTGCTGGCAAAGAGAATGTGGTAGCCGATGCACTTAGCAGATTGAATGAAGCCGATGTCGAGCTGATATTTCAAGGTCTGTTGAAGAATCTAGATGATTCTATGAATGATTTTGTTAGTCAAATCGAGTAAGCGCAAGGATGGAATCCCTTTACGTTAGTCGTGACCAAAACACCAGGATATGTTCGCAAGCTCCTGAGTGGCTAGTGGCTGTTATGCGAAACGTCCAGAAGTCAACCATGACCAAATGTGCCGTTGGAGTTACGGGCCAAATTATCAAAGTATTACAGGACATGGGGCATCCATCCATTAAAGCCACCATTCGATTAATTAATGACAGATACGTACGGCCGCAAATGTCTAAAGACATAAGGGTATTGGTAAGAGCCTGAGCCAATTGTTAAACGTGTAAGGTGTGGAGACATACCAGAACCGAGATACAGATTATTGGGATACCAATTTGACGGTTCAGACACGTACATATAGACATTGTTGAAACGCCCGAGGTTAGTGGCCAAAAATATTTGGTAACTATGGTAGATCGATTTAGTCGCCAATTGGAAGTTGCAATTTTAAAAGATATGATAGGCAGGAAGTTTTTTTCGTGTTTCTGCATAATTGGATATCGCGTTATGGTGTTCCGGAAAAGGTCACTAGTGATCGCGGTAGTCAATTTATGTCCGAGATTTTCGAATTATCTATCAACATCATAGGAACAACTGTATTGCATACAAGGGCATACAACCAACGAGCAAATGGGATGGTAGAAAGGCTGCATCGTGAACTTAAAGCTGCGTTAAGGTGTAATAGTGGAAGAAGCTGGATACACGATATTCCTATAATACTACTCGCCATGCGCAGCAGATATAGGGCACAATTAGGTACTTAAATAGCAGAATTGGTTTATGGGGGAACTATTAAGTTTGCCTAGAGATCTTCTAATAGAAACTCCAAGCAGACTTGATTGGTTTCTAAATTATGTTAATTGGTTTGTAGGAGCACTTAGTGATAAGATGTGTCGTTGTGTTCCGACCAAAACTAGAAAAGCAAAAACCAAGTGCTATGTGTCCTCTGGTCTAAGATCGGCTTTGCATTTTTATGTAACTAATGAAAATAGGAAGAATTGCCTGACACCATTTTACAAAGTACCATGTCTGTGAAGTTTATTTATTAAATCGACACTTAATATTAGGCAAATCGGAATGTGAACCCTGTCTCTCGTAAAACACTGAAACAAATAATCTGGCAGGAGATATACGTGAACAACAGAATTATTAAATTACCTGTTCCATAACGTCCCTTCTATATGTGCTTCAATCAAAAATGCAAGACAGCTAAAGCAGACATATATTGTCAATTTTGATCCTTTTTAATAAATAAAAATGTGATAATAGCAGCAGACCAACGGAAGATACAACCAGTCGAGGAACGTGACACTCGAAAACTGAAAAACGGCGCACAATTCAAAGTCAAGTATTTAAACAAAGAATGTTCTGGAAAATAAAAGAAAAATTCTTTTAAAATAAAATTCTTTACAACCTGCCAAGGTGTTTTAAATTTATCAGTTAATGTTACTTTAGTTTTGGCGGAGGATTTATCTTCCTCCACACTAGACAGATATTTCACAATTGCGTTTAAAAAGGTCGTTTTTTGTTTTTTTTTCATGAATACAAAAATCAGATTAAGTTTTATGCTAAATGTAATATGTTGGATGAAATCATTGCAATATCTGCTTAAGTGGACACATTGCAAATGTAACAGTTACATATAACAGAGTTTTTAAGGTGCAACTTTTTCAAATAATTGGAGAGATTATTTACAATTGCTTTTGGGCAGTTAATGTATTTTTTTTCTATTGTATAAAATTATCAAAATTTTAATTATGTGGAATGAAATCTGTTGGATGTATTCATTGCGATATCTACTAAAATTGATGCGTTGCAAAAGTAAGCAGAACATGTAAAAGGCAATCATTGATGTAGAATTTTGAGATAATTCGATAGATATTTTACAATTATATCTAGGAAGTAAATGTTTTGTTTTTTGCATGAATACAATAATATGACTTTTGATTATGCAGAATGATATATTTTGAATGAATTGATTGCGTTATTTGCTTTAATAGAAACATTGTGAACATATAATTGGCTATCTATGATGCAAAATTTTCAAATATCTGGAAAGATATTTCACAAATGCATCTATGCAGTTAATGTTTTGTTTTTCGCATCTATACAATATTCAGATTTGGCACCATGCAGAATAAAATATGTTGGATGAATTCATACAGATAGCTGCTTAAATGAAAACATTTCAAAAGTAACATGAATATATAATAGGCTCTCAATGATGCAAAAATTTTAAATATATGGACAGATATTTCACGGTTGCATTAAGGCAGTTAGTGTTTCGTTTTTTGCACGAATACGGAGATCAGATTTAGTATTATGCAGAATTAAATATGTTGGATGACATCATTACGTTAACTGCTTAATGGGAAACATCTCAAAAGTAACAGTTAAATATAATAGATTATTTGTGATGCAAAATGTTCATATATTTGGGTGGATTTGTCAAAATTGCATTTAGGCAGTTCATATATTTTATCCCTGAATACATTAGTCCGCCCTATTATTATGCAGAATGATATAGGTTCAATGAAATCATTGCGATTACTGATAAAATTGAAACGTTGCAATAGTAACAAGAACATATAAAAGGCTATCTATGATGCTAAAGTTTCGAATATCTGGACAGATATGCTACAATTACATTTGGGAAGTTATTTTTATGTTATTCGCATGAATACAATAGTCAGATTTTTTTATAATTCAGAATGTATTATGTTAGATGAATTCATTTCGATAACTGCTTAAAAGGAAACATTGCAAATGTAACATGAAGATATAATAGGATATCTGTTATTCAAAAGATTCAAATATCTGGACAGATATTTCACAAATGTGTTCAAGCATTCACGTTATTAATGAGTACTAATTCATGCATTCCCGTTAATGTTTATGCAACACATCGTAATTATCACAAAAATATTAAATGATTAATTATTGATTTGTTAAGATGTCTATAGTAAAAAGGCAAAGTTTGCGTCAGAGTATTTCAACCTTTGTTCCTTTTCCTTGGGGTTGCATGTGCATAATTAGATATCGACTTTCTTTTACAAAAACTTTGATTCGAATTTTGGATCGTTGCCAAATATGAACACGTTTTTCACAGATATCAATACGAAATTAATTTATTTGCTTTAATTTCTTTAATTCCACTTAAGTTAAAACTAATCTGCGTAATTTCAAACAAACAGCGCGTCCTAAACGTTGGCGATGAATACCGACCAGCTTTGCAAGTTCGTGACTGTAGAATTGTGATTGTGAAAAAAGAAATAATGATACCCTAATTTGTCAATACATCGTTACGTGTTTTGTTTATCTATTTTAATTTGTTCTAAATTACATTCCGGGCTACATAATTTTATTTACTAATAAATATTAAATTATAACAATTATAATATGATCTATGCCTAGATATTTTGTTCGTTAGTTTGCATCATGAATTTACATATCACATCCAGTTATTTT
The DNA here is from genome assembly GCA_029291075.1 of Eudiplozoon nipponicum. NCBI lineage: Eukaryota > Metazoa > Platyhelminthes > Monogenea > Mazocraeidea > Diplozoidae > Eudiplozoon > Eudiplozoon nipponicum. The sequence continues at coordinate 22,554 of JAQBSW010008802.1, forward strand.
GTAAGGGTTTTTTTGCGGGGTAGCTATCTACCTACGTAGAACAGGTAGTTGCTGTTGAGATCCGTGCTTATGATCAATCCCGGCCTTTTCCCGATGGGTGATGTTAGAAGGCTAATTCGAATGATCACATACGTATTGTACACAATGTTGCATGGATAATTCATAGTTAGTTCAAATTGACCGTGCTCTAGACGTCAACAGAACGAAATACTGTTAACAAAATTGAATGTCTTATACAAAAGTGATTGTCAATTCACAGTTAAACAAAACTGTCCGTGTAGTAGACGATATACTGTCAACACAAATAATAAACCATTCACAAACGTCTGAATTGTGATGAATACATGTAACCGATTGAAAATATATGATGATATAAATGAAGTCACTGGTTGTCACTGCTGATGGGTAGAATAATATCGTGTAAAACTTCAATGAAATAACTTTACAAATAATTAATCCACTGTTTGCTATGGTTTTAACTTATTTAATTATAATAATCCATTGTACTCTAAAACTCTGATATGTAGAATTAGATACGAACAATAAATCACTTGTATAAACTGCGAATAATTCAAAGAAGAAGAGTAATTCCACTGTGGCACTATAATCCACTGCATGTTCCCTGCGTATTACGCGCTTGTGTGTACATTTAATAAACAAAGCCCTATTAATCACAAATAAAATTGCAGTTCAAGAAATCTCAATTAAAACTGCTTGAAACTAATAGCGTTTGTTTCTTAAATCACAGTTAAGACAGATATTGCGTAAAAACAGAATTAGATTATTTGACCTTAAAGAGCACTATGTTTGTCAAACTTGAACATCGTTGAGTTGTGTAGAGGCCCCTAGGGCACTACCATAAGGGGGTCTCTTGGATGCCAGGCCCAGAAAATCCATATATGCGGAATGATCATCTATCTTGGAACACTTAAGTTCCTCTGAACTATCTCTTAAGCTACAATCCTTAAGTCCGCTAGCCAACTGCTCTGTATCCTCAGTATTTAATAAACCAGACATTATATTATTAAATCATTTATAATTTATATATTATATTAATTAAGTAAGCTTACCCGGATACGCTGATGTCCACAAATTTACTGAACTGGAATGATTGAGACCTTGAAACAAATATTCACTTAAATTACCCAAAGCAAACTTGTGGTTCTTTTCGCTGATAATTAAAAACAATAAAATGACGAGAAGATTTACAAATTTTATTCACAAAGTAATCGGAGATGAACCACGCAGTGTCCCGCTTATGCAATTCAGAAACTCAGATCAAAACTGTCTCATTTCTTTTCACAAGACAAGTCCAAAACTTCGACAATATGAACAAAAGAACTTTCAAAAAATTTTACAATATTTTTTCAAAAATTACAATATTGTTTTACGAAACCAGTGATAACATCAAATGTCCAAAAATAAAAATTGATTTATTTTTATATTAGAGGTTAATTTCTGTCCGATAATTAATTTAACCTCTACAGTTGTAACGCGGAACCGCGTGTTACAATTTTAAAATATTTTCCATTTCTTGTGAGCGAAACACATAATTTCAGCTTAATACCATAGGAGTCTGGAATATCGAATGAGAAATAACAAACTTAATCAATGAATACCTTTCATTGATCTAAAAGTTTTCTTGTAAAGAAATATGAAAATAGAGCTGCAGTTTGTTATTTATTAGTAAATGTTGCAGAGTAATTCTTTGAGAGGCTGTTTTTGGGTAAAGGAAAGTAGAAATCTGAAAAAAAACTTTTTCATAGATCTGTGTTGCAGGATAACAAATAAACATGTTAGTTAATCATTCAACTAATTCTGTTCTACTTAATAATCTCATCTTGGAGTTATAAAATAAAAGTAAACCGGCAGCTTTTGTTGACTTTAGCATCTAAAACTGACTCGCATAGCAAAACGGAATTAGCCCTCTGGATGACATGAATGTATTTGGTAAACAAAATTTAGTATAAAAAAATTTAATTCAATAATGTTCCATAAATTTTTTTTGAATGTTGTCAAGCAAATAACAGAAAAACCAGACAATGAAAACGTGTTAGTGAAAATAAAATAAACTGTTTCAATATTTTTAGTGCAATACAAAGAATAAGAGCTATTACGCATAGAAAATTTTACTGATATTATCTACTAAAGATGACTGAAAATCAGACAAACTGTAAATATAAAAATAGCATGCATACAGACAATCGTTAAAATAAATATTGCTTAAAATACTTATTTAGTAAAACTAATGATCAAAATTTATTATAAAAATTGTGCAATAATTGATCAATAGAATCAAATGCATTCAATTAATTCTGGCTTTATTAGTTTAAATAATAATTGTGACGAATAAACTTACGACCCACAACGCACACACACCCACATTAAAAGATATAACTGGATAATTCATCAGATTTTGGTGAAATTTCTGCTGCCAACTTGGCCGCTTTAAAAACGGAATTCTGCCTTTTTCGCAAAGTGGTTATTTTGTGGACAGTGTGTTAGTTTATTGAGAATGACTTTTACCTTTTGACGGATTCGTATAGTCTTAAATGTTCTTTTGTACTTTCGCCTGGTAATCTGTAAGTTATACATTGTCGTTACCTGACTAGCAGGGTGAATGAAAATAAATTACGCAATGCGCAAGAAATCTGTTGTCAAACTCTTTCGGCAAAATTGCACTAACTAGTGAAATTAAATATGACCTGGTGACGTGTGTTAGGATATATCAGTGTATGCGAGAAAGACGATCAGAAACGTTGTGGCACTATATTTGTGTCCTCTACTTACTGTTTATGTATTTTTGATTGCGAACATATAACTAAACTTAGTAAACGTTTCGCGCAAATCATCGCCCATTTAACTACAAATTTGACATGTCCCTATAGTTTGACATCTATAGAACTCACTAATTCCCATTAACCATCGGTAAAGTTGACCTTATTCGGCGATATCCATTGCCCCTAATTTTTCATGATGTGGTAAAGGCAATCACGAGTAACTTTATAATGAAGTATTGCCAGTAACAATGATGCAATGTCTATTTAAATATACCTAGTTTGGAAAGCAATTTTGTGATAAGTCACCAATTTTTTATCTCAAATTATTTAGTAATGGTACAAAATTCGAAATAAATGCTTATCGAAGGAAGGGTCAAAATTTCAACTCGAAGTATCTCTATAGAGTGAAAATTGGTATCAACTAATTAATGACTTTTACATAGAATACATGAAGAAGACTTGCAAAAGGGGTAAATTCTTAAGTTAATCAAATATGATGAGTTTTAAAAATAAGTCTAAACTTAACTTGATATTCGTGAATGAAGGTAGATCAAAGAAAGAATAGGGCGTCATTGTAACAACTAATTAAAAACTAGCACAAAAATACCAAAGGTAGCAATGAAATACATTGTACGGTCAATTTTAAAACAAACTCTGAACCCAGACACTAAATATCCAAACAAAAGGTAGTAAATAGAACCCAGAGATACATCGGAATTTTATTAAACTCCACGTAAGGACTGAAACCTCATGTGTGTCGTAATGAAGAGGGAAACATAGAAACGCCTGGAAATATCGATAAAGTGATAGATAACTTCTTGCACGCCACAACGTAGAGACAAGACATATAATAAACTGCGATCATTGCAGACACGTATCAATATTTTGTCATAATGGTCCTACAAAACTGATTAGATATATTTTGTTCTTCAATTGTAAATTCTGATGCACAATTTCTAATTAGAGACAAAATTGATTTTTTTGTGTTCGTGCGTCCGACCGACGGTAGTCTTGCTATGTTTTTCGACGACTGGTTAAATACAATGATAAAGGTGATTACTTCGTACTCGCAAACTCGATTTGAAGAATTGTTTGTACCATCAACACCATCATTTATGGCTATATATATACTCACTAGGTATGGGGGGTGTATATATATAAACTACAAATGGCGGATCAACATTTACCTCAGTACGATTGCGGCGATGATATTACCTAGTATGCAGAAAGTTCAGGGAAAGGGAAATTATCAAATATGTGTGGATTAACTAAAATTTTGCGTTGTCACGGTAATTAAAATGAAAATTTAAAACTGAAATTAAACCAACAAACCGGAATGTCAGAAAAATTTTTGACGATGAACTATTGTATATGCAATTGCATATGAGGTATTGCGCACTTAGTCACCATTAGTTCAAATTTGACTTGAAGGATAAAACAAAGATAGCATGTTACAACGATAGAAAGAGAGAGAACGCCAGAGTGACACTTAGGGTAAGACTAGATAAAGACAGATAGTAAGGACAAATTATAGGTAACCTACAAATATTATCTAAAAAACATTAATAGCACGTTCCTCAGTTCAACAAATTATTAAAAAATATTAATCGTAAATATACTTTCATATATAAAATAAATCATATATATATATATATATATATATATATATATATATATATATATATATAATACTTAAACATGCATGTTGTAGAGAATATGTCCTCCAACAGAAATTAGTTTTTTTTCTTTACACATTGTTTTACTATGCAATCATAGTACTTAGCAATGACATTTATATGTTTTATTTTGATCAATATGGCAGCTAATCTTTACTTTAAGGACACAATCAAGTTAGCTCAAGACATAGCCGCCATGAACTTAATCGGTGTGAAAGAGAATTCTAGTTTATCAGACTCAAATATGTATATTGAGACTGAAAACGACTTTGCATGTATGGGGTTCTTATTTACTAATAAGTTTGGAGCCTCTACAAAATATGGCGACCACGCCAGTCCAAATACATTCACTCTATCACCGTATAAATCCGTAAAACACTCACGTTGGGTCGGGGATTTCTAAATGATATTTTAAGTTTACCAGACTTTAAACCCTATGGAGAAATTTGCTGCAGCATGGATGGCATGGCCAGAGAATTTCAGAAGCAACTTATAAAGTTTAGAAACAGAACTATGGAAGGAGAACCGTATAATGCATTTGAATTGCTGATGGTCGAAATTTAACAGAGATATCATCCTGGAAGTTCAGCCAAAATGTGCGATTTATTACACTTAGAAAAGATGGGGCGTCAACTACCATCAGAATTTTATGAATGCCTTTGTACGAAAGCTTCCGTGTTGAATATATCTAGAGATGTGGTGAATCCTATTTTTCCAGCTGAGCTACCATCCAGGCTTAGAACCACATTAGAGGTATTTTAAATAATGAATGTTGATTAGCTATGTAAACTCAGAGGGCTAGACGGGGTGCATAAAACGCAGGAACAAAAGTTACATGCTGTAACAACAGATTCTGTTATGGTGCCGGCAGGCAAGGCAGATACCGAAACCATACTTACTCTACTAGAATTTATGCGTTACTTATGTAGAGAAGTTGCAGGTATACATCGAAAAATGGATGAAATCGTGATGGCTACTGCGCAACTTTAAAGTCAGGATAGAAATACCAGACATCGAGGGAGTCCCTCGCGTCAACGCTTCGATGGGCCGCGCGGATCGTGTAAGTCACATTGTGAATATGGACAAAGTGCAAAGTTCCCGGAGAGAATTGCGTATACCCGCATTTAGGTGGAATCAAATGGAAAGGAAGCACTAAACCGGTAGAGAGGAATTCATCACCGGGTAAAGGATATAACCCCCACTTGTTGGAGTCGTAGGTGGGGTTCCATTGCAAAGGCTACCAGACATGTCTTTAAAAGGCATACTTAGGGCGAATGCGAGAGCTGCTACAATAGCAAAGAGCACCAAAAAAGACGACAAGAGAGTAAGACACGCCATTATAAAGATTAATTAACAGGACTGGAATTTCTCAATGACACAGGTGCTGAAGTAAGCATAGTTAGGTCAAATGTGGTGGAAGCAGATTGCTGAACATTTGATTATCAACTATGGACGGCAAATGGTAGTCTGACAGGAGTTAAGAGGATGAAAGAATTGTCGGTAACTGTCGGACGGAATACTTCTTTTAAGAGAAATTTTTTGGAAGTCAATATCAAGGACCACATCATTGGGATAGATTTCTAGACTCATTTTAAAATGACACTAGATCCCAAAACTCGGACCATCGGAAAAGGCGTGGGTGTGTAGACACAAATCTGACACTTCAGTGGTTAGAACAGTCCTGTTACCCGGTCCAACAGTCGGAAGTCAAAGTTTCAGACTTTTAATGCCAAAAGAAGTGGAGTGAATACAGATGTTAAGCACCAAGTGGAGTTGGTGGCTCCACTGCCTTGCTCACCAGAGACCCAAACGTTGGCAGAACACAAGCAACAAGTTGGCGTGTCTGAATTTCATCAATTGCGCGAAGAGGGAATTTGTAGAACGTAAAATTCCAAATTTGCTTCCCCAATAGTGATAGTTCTCAAAACTGAACCGGAACAATGAAGGGTTTATGAAAATTATCGTCTTTTAAACTCAGTGACGAAGGGCGATTGCTATCCTCTTACTAACCAAAATATTCTGATACGAGACATAATAGGATATAAGTTTTTTTTCAAATTTAGATCTCCAAGCGTACTATCAGATACCAAAGGAGGAAAGTTCTATACTACTAACCGCAGTCAGATTTCCAGGAAGGGGATCGCATGAATTTCTTCGAATGACATTTGGGTTGGAGAATGCCAGTCAGAAATTCCAGCGATTGGAAGAAGAAGTACTTCAAAATTGTCCATTTACAAGGGTTTACATAAACTACTTAATAATTTTTAGTTGATCACGTGATGAACACCGTAAGCATTTGTAAACCTTTTTTGACCAGGCTGGAACAATATTGATTAGTGGTAAAACCCAACAAGAGTAACTTTGGATGCTTTTCGGTTAAATATCCTGGACATGTACTTTCCAAGGACGGAATGAATCCTTCGGAAGATAAGATCCAAGCCATCAAGTACGTAACGAAGCCCCTGACCGTGCGCTAGTTAAAAAGATTCTTGGGTATAATCAGCTATTACCCACGATTCATTCCAGGTCTGGCCGTAATTCTGGACTCGCTAACAGGCCACCTCAATCAAGAGAAGAGTAGGATCAAGAAGTCTTGGCCTATCGCTTTGATTCAGGAAGACCGAGAAAAATTCCTTAAGGCTAAGGAAATGCTAAGTGACATAACCACACTAGCATCTATAGATTGGGAAAAAAACAATTTGAGCCAATCACAGGTGCCTCGGATATTGCAATATGGACAGTGTTTCAACAAAGAGACAAGGATATTGCAAGTACAATTGGATTTTATAGACGAAAGTTTCATGATCGAGAGCAACAGTATGATACTTTTGGTAAAGAGCTTCTTGCTGTGTATGCAGCAATGCTACATTTTGCGCATTATTTAGACAGTCATTTGTTCAAATTCTTGACATATCACAAGCCGTTCATCAGCATACTTGGTCAAACAGCGAGCCTTTAATACTCTTGCAGGGTGAATTCCCAAATTACCTGGCTATCAAAGTTTGATTTTTCTGTCTCTCATATTGCTGGTAAAGAGAATGTGCTAGCCGATGCACTTATCAAACGGAATGAGGCAGATGTCAGGATGATACATCAAAACCCAAATATAGATGATTTTCCAAAAAATTCAGTCCATCAAATCGAGGAAGCGCAAGGATTGGATCACTTTCTCCGTTTCATGAAATAGCTAAATGGCTAGTTCGTTTACTTGAACCATTACGTAAACTATTAGGTAATTATTCAGTTGCCGATTTGTTTGAGTTTGTAAACAAAATTCAAGATATAAATATTAAAAACAAGGTTATGGTATCTTTTGATGTTACGTCTATGTTTACAAATGTTCCAATTGATAAAACCATTAACGTTTTAGTCAAAGCGGTAGAACACGACATATTACCATCGCCGGTACCAGGTCACACTCTACGCTAGCTTATCTTATCATGCACGAAAGACGTGCGGTTTCATTTTAAAGGAATCATCTACAAACAGACTGATGTTGTGGCAATGGGAAGCCCCCCATCACCAGTGTTGGCTGAGTCTTTTCTAGGATACCTAGAGAATACATCATTAAAGAGTGACTTAAGTAAACTTGCTCAATGTATATGGTACGTGGATGATATATTTCTTGTACTTAAAGACAGGTTGCAATCACGAAAATTATTTCAATGTTTCAATAAAGAACATAAGAATATCGGCTTCACGTCAGACAACGATAAAGATGACTTTCTGCCTTTCCTAGATTTACTATTTAAGAAAGAAACTAATGGTCAATTAAGCAGAACAATTTATCATAAACCAACATGGTCTGCACAGTATTTGCATTACAGAAGTTTTGTGCCATTTCAATATAAATTATCAACAGTTCGTGGTTGCTTCTTAAGAATTGACTGGTTGGTTAGTCAAGATTCAAAAGAAAATGTATATAATAAAGCAATTAACGATTTAATGTCCAATTGCTATCCCAGACAATTAATTGAATCAATTATTAAAAGGGGAACTAAACAGAAACGGACGTTTTATGGGCCAGAAAAGAAAACAGTCTACCTAAACATCCCATTTAAGGAGGATGCAGTTTCCCGAATGGCACAAAATAAAGTTGAAGCAGCACTAACACGCACATTTAATGCAGCTAAACTACGAGGGTTATTTGGGGTAATACACATGTCTTTACTAGCAATCAAAGAGAAACAGCCGTTAATGTCGATATCAAATATTATTTACCAATATATATGGCAATTTGTCGATCAACTTACGTAGGCCGATCGACTAGACGATTAATTACTCGAATGAGAGAACATTGCAACCTAAACGCCTGTTTTAAATCAAATGGTGAATATAATTCTGCTATTGCACAACACATCATCGAAACATCGCACGTATGTTCTCCAGACGAAACATTCAAAGTATTTACTAAATGAAAAAACAAAAGGGAGCTAGCCACTAACGAAGCGTTATAGATAAACAAATTGCAGCCGGATTTATGTAAGCAGAATAAGCACGTACAAGCATTGAGCTTGAACTGGATGTGACGCACGCAATTTGATTGGTTTCCGTCTTTCACACTCTCTCTATGTTCACATATTTCTATCTTGTTTTACTTTCCAATTTATATATAAAGATATGTTCATTAGTAGATATTTGAGAAGACAATACGAAAGAAATGTTTCTTATATCTGATAAAATTTCTTTTTGTTTTTGCACACAGAAAGGTAAATAATTTATTAAAAGCTCGTTTTTAAAAGAATATATATATATATATATATATATATATATATATATATATATATATATATCTTACAGTCACAAAGCACTTTTTAATTTAAATAATGATGCACCATAACATTTAGATACAGACGAGTCACTTTAAAATTAATTGTTTATAGAAGATATATATATATATATATATATGCCTTATATAACATAACATATATATGCACATATATATATATATGAAGATATATATATATCTTTTTTTTTTTTATATATATATATATATATATATATATATATATATATATATATATATATATATATTATACATTCATATATATATACACACATACACATACTATATTTATTTATATATATATATATATATATATATATATATATATATATATATATAT